>JAQGCY010000123.1:0-27765 GCA_034700645.1 Xenylla mediterranea | reverse complement strand
GAATCACCAAACCAGCCATCCGTCGTTTAGCTCGTCGTGGAGGTGTCAAGCGTATCTCTGGACTCATCTATGAAGAAACTCGTGGGGTCCTCAAGGTCTTCTTAGAAAATGTCATCCGAGATGCAGTCACTTACACCGAACATGCCAAGAGGAAGACTGTCACTGCCATGGACGTAGTCTATGCCCTTAAACGTCAAGGCAGAACCCTTTACGGTTTCGGGGGCTAAGAATCAGTCAGTCAACAAAAACCAAACCAACGGCCCTTTTAAGGGCCACAAAATATTCCAAAGAGCTAAAATTACAAATTAAAAATCGTTGATTTAGTCCGAAAGTTTTATTGAGTTAATTTAATGTATTCCAGGTTTTATTCACTTCCATTTCATTACAAGTTTCTTTCCATTAAAGATTAATTATGCGATATCATATGCATGTTTTAATTCCCAGCTTCAAAATCAGACTACTATGGCTCTCCAATTGGCGTGCAACTGGAGATATGCCATCATTACCACCCATTGAGTCAAAGTACACCCAAGAACCAATGACCAAACCAATGGTGCTTTAAAGGACTACCAAATTATCCAAAGAGCCTGTTCTCATGATTAAATTATAAATAATATAAACATGACCTATATAATTGTAATCAAATGCACTTGAGTTCCTAAATATGAAATAATCACACTAAAATGATTGCTGATTCTTTATAACATGTAATTAAATTAAACTTATAATCAATATAATGAATACGAAAATGAATATGTGTATGAAAAATTAGAGCATTATTTGAGTATGAATGAATTTCTTCCTAGCTGGAAACATCCAGCTTAAGATTTTTGAAACTACTCTAAATTGTTTCTCATTTATTACGCGAAGACAATTAGAATTATCTCTACTTGAATTTCGGGATTTCGTAAACATTCAGTGAAATCATTAAACTAATTATTGTAATTCATCATCAGAACATTTACTAGAATAAACACATGTTTTTAAGCCCAATTCCATAGAATGAAAGGCTCCAACTCCAAGTGCCAATAGGTAAAATTCCACATTTTTTAGCTTTGTTCTTCCCTTCACTTTGACTTTATTTTTAGCATTAGGATTTACATTATACCTTTCTTATTGAGTAGCCACGCCTTACTCAAATCCCTACTCATTCACTTACTCATTGCTAACCTATATAAACTGCTACTCTGCTGCAGTTCAGAATCATTACAATTTCAGAAGGTTTGTAGGAGGGAGCTGAACATTTCTATCTGAACAAAACGCATCATGTCAGGACGTGGTAAAGGAGGAAAAGTTAAGGGACAGTCAAAGTCTCGCTCTTCAAAGGCTGGGCTTCAGTTTCCAGTTGGAAGAATCCATCGACTACTCCGAAAAGGAAACTTTGCTGAACGTGTTGGGGCTGGAGCTCCTGTTTACTTGGCTGCTGTTATGGAATATTTGGGAGCTGAAATCTTGGAACTAGCTGGAAATGCTGCTCGAGACAATAAGAAAACTCGAATCATCCCAAGACATTTACAATTGGCTATTCGGAATGATGAAGAATTAAACAAGCTTCTGTCTGGAGTTACTATTGCTCAAGGTGGCGTCCTTCCTAACATCCAAGCCGTTCTTCTTCCCAAGAAAACAGAGAAGAAAGCAGCCTAAATATGGAAAACATCAATTAAAAAAACCAACGGTCCTTTTAAGGACCACCATATTCTCCAAAGAGTAACAAAGTAAAAGTAAGAGTAACAAAATCAACAATTATGTAACATTTCATTTAATAAAATGACCTAAATATTTGCATTCACCAAATGTAATGAACAGTTCTAAATTGTCCTAAACATTTTGAGAAATCGCATTGACCTTTTCTAGCATATCATTTTCAATCCTAACAAAAGCAATACTTCATATTCGATTAACTGAATCATATTTTCCGTGATGCCATTGTCCATATAATATTTTATTGTTCTTCATCATAAGTAAAAAATCAAATTAACCCTAATCCTAATAAGATGTGTGCATTTTCAAATGGATAATTATAGTCGCGTTGGAACCAGAATGTTTCCGAAGTACCCATTAAAATATTCCAGCATTTCCTAGTAAATGTGAACAATACCGTGACATATGCTCCTATCTAAGCAATTGAATGTCATATTTCTTTATTTTTTTTTTATTATTAAAATTTATTTGTACGAATTCTAGACTGGTTGTACTGTAAATACAGATGAAAAGTTGTCTTCCTTAGTAGTAAAAAAATCAGTGACTCATAGTCATGATTGTCATCATGCGATGCAAACCAATCATAAACATAAAATAAATAAATAATTATAAACCATGTTGTTAATAAATTTAAACAAATACAAGAAAGTTTTGTCCATTTCAACTGTTTGGGTTAGCAATAAAAACTATAATTGTTTAAGATTTTATGGAATATTGTTTAACATATTAGGAGAAAACGAGTACAAAGTACCATGAAATCATTGTCACGTTATAGATTTAGATTGATTCCAGTGACAATGACAAAGTTTCACGTGCATATTTGTATATAACTATATATATATTGCGTCCAAAGTTTTAGTAATAGTCAGTCATGTATTTAATGGCAAAGTAAACGATTCAATTTATCTAATAAAGTCTTCTATAAACGACCAAAAACTGAAAGCAAAGCCTAACAATATAAAATCTGATTGGCTGTTGCTAGAATTTCCTAATTAATTGGTTCCATAATTAATGAAACGAAAAATAAAATATTAAACGTTTTGCAACGCCAATTTCTCTCCCTCCTAAAATCACCGGTGGTGGTTAGCATTTACTTTATACGTTATATATATATTAAACGTTGCAAAACCGCTGCACCGAGGTTTCTTTTGACGACGCCAACATTAAAAAATTTCAGACCGCTTTTGGTTCCCTTTGCGGTTAGACATCTCGGAAACAATTTAGCAGACGAAGGCAATCAATTACGGTTAACAAGGTATAAGCTTCTTACATATTTTTTTTTTGCTTTTATGTTGCAATCTTTCTTACTCCAACTGTACGCGTCTTGATATATTTCAGCAATACAAATAAACTATGGATAATTCACAAGAATTATGGAATGCTCAACTCGCTGATGAACAATTGGAATTAAATACTCCACCTCCAAAGAGTCCACAAGAATTCTGGAATGTTGATCTCCCAGATGAACTATTAGAGTTGAATACTCCAATTCCAAATAGTCCCGAAGACTATTGGTGCATTGACTTACAGGGTAAAGTATTGGAACTAAATGTTCCAACTTCAAAGGATCCAAATGAATTCTGGAATATTAAAATCACGCAAGAACAAATGGATACAAGTACATCAAATGATCCACAAGAATTTTGGAATATTGAGCTACCGGATGAATTATTAGATTTAAATACTCCAAATCCAAGCCCTGGAGAATTCATGGATAAATTTCATTCTCAGTTCGGATTCGAACTTTTTTCCATTACAACAGCAGACATTGGAAACACCTTTTGTACAACTGGATCGCCGGAGCCTGAAGTTGTAGAAAGCCAATCTACTAAACACTCAGGTTAGTAATAATTCATTTCACTCTTGCTAATTTATAACAAAAAGACTCGTCAACTCTTAATTCTAATTTGGTGTTTTACAGTCCCAAACCAAGTGAAACATGAGCATTCAGTTATGCATTTAGTTCGAGAGGAAGCTGACAATTCATTAAGCGTTGCATCTAAGATGTCCTGTAGTATTGAGCCAGAACCAAGAGATGTAAAAGCAAGCATTCCAACTCAGAATGAAGGTATGTAATAAAGCATTTTATTCTTGACTATTTTGTATTTTGAAAAAGAAAGCACTTTTTCATTTAATATATGTTAATGGTTAACAGTTCTAAAGTCACCGCATCATGAAGCAAGAATTATGTATATGGATGTTCACGAGAAACCTGAAAAATCAACCATCGCTTTCGCTACGCCTGAGATTCCAACTCCAACCATTACCACAACTGGACATGGACAAAAAAACAATGTTCCAAGAAGTTTCCAACCCATCTACACAAGATTTGATGAATTTCGCCAAATCGGAGACTCAGGATTATTTCACGTTTCTTCCTCCCAACTAACAACAAATTGTAATGCATCTCAACTTCCAGACCATCCACCCAAGCTTACTAGAATTGAATCTCTCAAAGACTCTGACCTGACACCATCAACCCTCAACAAGATCTCCAGACCAAAGGATTATGGAACAGTCACTGAAAATCTTGGAAAAACTAACAACAACGGAGAATGCACTCAACTCTTTGAAGAAATCTTGAAACCCGAAACAGAATGCACTTACCACTCTAAAAGTAACTCCAAATTCATGAAGAAAAACAAACCTCGCACTGATAAATTCATGAAAACAATTTCGAAATTGCAAAATGAGAATCGTGACATGGCGTTGGCCTTAGAAAAGGAGCAAGAAAGATCCAGAAAGCTTGAGCGACTCTTGCTACAAAGTAATAGAAAGTAGAACTAACCTTAAAATCCTTTTCTTTGTATTTTGGCATCCGATATTCTTATAAATTAATTCCCTGCTTTTTATAGCAAGTGTTTTTCTTAGTAGATGTAGATTAAAGTTAGTTTGTAGTTGTAGTTTTACACGACTCGATACGTTATTAATTACGAAGATTATTCTTTCGCCTATTTTGTTTGAAGAGCTTCTACTTGTATTATCAAAAGTATATTAATTCATTCTCATTTGTCAACCTTCTAATAAAATTCTACGAATAAAATCGACCTTATGTTTTCCATGAAGCATTAAACCAGTCTGTAGTTGTAGTTAATTGAATTCTCTTCCCGTGAGTTTATACTTAGTTATATTACCAATTTCTCAATAGTTCACCCAGTCCAGTAGTTCAATAAAAACCAAACGTTGAAATTACAAATACTTAACAAAGAAGAAAACAATGACACTTGTGTCTTGCTTTTATTACCCAGTTTAAAAAAATACTCGTTGTTACCCAGTAGTGTAGATTATAGTTCACTATAAACCTTATGTTCTAGTTTCTAGATGGAATATAAAGGTATTATTATTTTATCTCAAAAATTAATCTTCACTCTGAGTTTGGGATTTAAACTTAAAAAGACGTAAAGTATTATCAGAGGCCCCACTCATCATATAAGCTGGATTGGCCCATGAAGTACATAGGATTTGATCTGTATGACCCCCCATTGTATAAAGTGGAGCTCTGGAACTTCGAGTATCCCATAATTTCATAATAGTATCATGAGATCCAGAAATGAATAAATGCTCATTTGTTGTAGACCAATTCACAGAGCTAACCCATCCAGTATGCGATGTAAAAGTTGATTTTACCAATGTACCTTCTAAAATTCATCAAAAAAGAACAAAAGTAATTATAATTTATCGGCAGCTAACCCATTATATCATAGTTGCAAAATTTATTTACCATTTGATCTTGGGTCGTACAATCGGATATGCCGGTCAGCCGATGCAGTAATCAAAGTTTGATTTAACTGAGAATATGCACAATGAAAAAATGCTTTTTGTCCAGCTATCTCGGATTTAATTCCACCCATTTCCAAATCCCAAGTTTTAATTGTATGATCCCATGAGCTTGTTATTAGCTCATTTGTTCGAATCCAACAAACGGCAGAAATATTTTCCTTATGACCAGCCAATGTCATTGTTGGTACACGTACTTTCACTTTATTACTCTCATCATCCCCAGCAGCACCAGCAGTCATAGGCTCAAGGATCTTTGTATCTGTTTTATCAATAGCTGGATTAGCTGACCATAACTTTAATTGTCCATCCCATGAGCCACTAGCAAGGAATTGAGAAGTGTGATCGGATCTTAGGCTTTCAACACTTCGTTCATGTCCTTTTAAAATCCATTTACATGAAATAAGGTTTTGTGATGTATCCCATTCCCAAATACGAATTGTTTGATCTTGTGAACCACTGTTCGTTGAAACAAAAGAAAAGAGAGATTAGGGTTAGTTAGTATATACATATGGTTTAGATTTTAAAAACTCTGGTCAAGCATCTTGCACATTTGTCTATAACTTTTCAATCCTCACCTCGCAAATATTGGATTCTCAGCATCTCCATTAATCCAAACAACTCCTTTAATGGGTCCATCATGTCCAGGTACAGTTTGCTTATGTTTTCCTTTGGTTGTCCAGATGTGTAAGGAATGATCATAACTTCCAGTTAGAATCCATTTTCCATGGACATCAATACAAGAAACCCAATCATCATGAAGAAGGGAATCTTTGGGTTCTGGGGGTGGGCAAGACTCAACATATTCAACTTCAATGATTTCTTCAGTCCCAATTGAAGTTGGGATTGGTGTAATAGTAGGAGCTGTAGCTTGTGAAGCCTTGAGGGCTTCATGTCTTAGAACTAATTCTTTTAACGAACCACGTAAAAATTCACCACCAATTAAAAAATCAAATTTCTTTGATTTCTGTAAAATTCCATCATCTGTAAGGACGCGATTTAGGATTTGATTTAACTCATCCCCACGTACATTTGACTCAATTGAAAATGGATAGTCTGGAATTGCATATCTGTGGAATTTAATAGAGGATTTAATAAATAAATATACATACATAGAAAGTTTAAATGTATAGATAGTTAACTTACTCCGCTTGTTTAGTTGTAAATCGTACTTGGAGACTTAGGGATGAACTACTTTTCATATCAGATTCAGATGTGGATTTTGATGTTTGTTCTGATGGTCGTTGTTGTCCTTGGGACTCGGACTCCTTATCACCATCCATGATATTTTACCTAAAAATGGGGGTGAGTTTCAGGTCCTGTGGTGGATGTCAGTTGTCAGCTGTCAGTTGACTGTGGACTGTTGGGTGTTGAGGGTGACTGCCTGGTGCTGGTACTGGAACTGCAAGTGGAACTCGTGCTCTGGAGTCTGGAATAATTGGAATAGTTGATGTTGAATCCCAATTGCATCTGCATGTGGGAATTTGCTAGTGCTGTGCGCCGCCGAAGTCACGTCGCCGCCGCCGGAAAAATTGGCCATCGGCGGCTAGCCGCCGCTGGACCCCAGATTTCGGCTTGCGCCACGCCGCCGCCGCCGGTTCGATCAAGGACTCAAAAATCTCGTGAAACGAAAAGATTTTGCTTTATTTCACAGTATTTCTAGTTTTGTTCGCTTTCAAAAAAGTTTTCCTATAAATTACAAGTTGAAAGACTGGATTAAGAGTTAATTTTTGATTAATTGTCTGATTCATTGGATGACAAAGCTGTATTGGAATAGAATTGTTCACATATCGTTCAAGAAGTTTAGAGGAAGGACTTGATTATAATTATTATTAGACTCAGATTACTTTATTCCACAGAATTTGTCGTGTTCAAATGCAGAGTTGTTCAGACCGTCGGCCGGAAAACTATTACTATACAACATTTAGCAAACTTCTTAAATGTTACTGTAAATGTACTCAAAACAATTCCAATTCACTAGGTCTTGTTTCCACTTATCCAAACGCACGTTATACTGTCAATTTTTTATTTTTCGAATTGAATGAATTTCGATATGAAATTTAGGAAAATTTTCCGTGTATAAACGAATTGTCGGAAAAGTCCATGCGTAAAGTGGAGTTTCAGATTTGTTTTTGCTTCCAACTGTTTTGGTGGAAAGCATTGTTTTTGTAATTTGAACTTAGAATTTGGATAATAGCAAAATGTTAAGAATGACAAAGTTAGTTTGAATTGAACCTAAACAAAACCTTGTGAATTAGTAATAGAAGTTGAGTTAAATGTTACTGGGCCGTTTTTCTGGCAGCACCGTGCATAATAAACAAAAAGCTGACAGTTTATACATACGTTAAAAATCTTTGGTCATATATAAGTTATAAGTATTCATTTACTGTTACCTTTACACGTCTATCTTACTTCAAATCATATGAAGTTGGTCGAAAGTCTCAACAAATAAAATGGTATGGCACCGGTTTTGACTCATTATATATACAAACCACGCTGAAACGCCGCCGCCGCCGGTAAGAAATATATTTAGCCGCCGCCGAAAATTTGATCAGCGCGCCGGCTGAACGCCGCCGCTGATGCAGAATTTTTGTAACCTCGCCGCCGCCGGAAGCTTTTTATCGGCGCACAGCTCTAGAATTTGCATGTAGTTCAAATTTCTTCCATTTCCCACACCTACCTCTACACATACGCACACACACACAGCAAGTAATAAAATTTTAACATGCAATGCAATGCAATACCTGAACGCTTCACGTTTTGCGTTTAGTATATAAAGAGTTTTTGAAACAATAAGGAAATTCATCTATGCAATTTGTTTTAGTTTTTGTTTAGCAAAATAAAACTTGGAGTCTGGTCAATTACTGTACGTGTACACCGGAATATTGGCAATTGGAAGAAAAAAGCTTTTAGCTTAGAAGAAAAATAATATTAAATCTAGAGGACTATTACTAACTTTCAATTTCAACGAAGATAACTTTCAGTTACAAATTAGTTGGAAGAAAGAAACCTTTAAAAATCATGAAAAATCCACCCGAAGATCCATTTCTATTTGCAGTTTGCACTGTGTCTACATGCTTACATCTATACCTGGAAATTTTAACTGCCCAAAATTTTCATACATATTTTAAATTACAATTGACATTTATCATGTATGTATGCACTAATAAAGACCCTATAATATAATAATTTAAAAAAAAAATTAAATGGATCACACGCACACCTTTGAACATAGCTCGTTCAGCACCTTTTCCGAATTTGTTAAACTCCTTTCCTTACTCAAAAATTTTATCGAAGTTACTTTTTACGAATTTGCGCTGGTACTTTAACTAAGAATTTAAAGTTTAAAGTCTAAAGCACTATATAATTATGATGAGGTAACCTTGACATGGTATGTGGAATCGGAATACTCAAAATCAAATGTAAATTAAATTTATGTAAATAATATTAAAATAGCAAGTCTTGCTCAAAATTCATACGGATTTTTATTGTACTATAGTATCTATTTATTTTATTTTGATAACTAAAAGTGGTATTTCAGAGTAAAACTCTTATCGAATTTCCTGCAAAATGTATGTATATATATGCGACAATTTGCCAATTTTATCTAGAAGGATGAAATATGTACTAATACATGTATTTAAGAAGGGTTGATGTTTTATATTATTAGATAATTTCCCTTATGACTACTTTTATTTTTATTACTGTACTTCCTATTGCATTAGTGATGAAATGATGAAAGGAATTAAAATTTCAAAGTGCATAAAAATGCTTATATATTTGTTGTTTGCTTATGTTAGAATAAAATGATAATAGTTGTACTTGTGCACATAATATAATATTTAATTTTAATATATGGAAGGAAGAAAAGATTATAATAATAATTTTTATTTAAGCCTCTGCCTTCCTTTGGCTCCTGTTTACTTTAAAGATTACTCCATAGTTAGAACCCTCTCTATCCTTATAATATAAAACCATAACTTGTTAGGAATTGTAATTTTTAGTGTTGACGTTGTTGTTAAAGTTGAAGTCAAGTGTCAAGAGATAATTAAGATGTCAAATGGGATGTTAGAAGATTGTTAAGTAAGTAAGTAAGTAAGTAAGAGCCAGACAGGCATGCAATAATATGCATATGTACTTTGTAAATAGAATATATACATATTTCTGAGTTTAGATGGATGGATTGATGTATTGGAATCTAAAATCTTAAGTCAGAGAGTCAGTCAGTCAGTTTATGGGAGGATTTAAGAAAATAATAATAATAAAAATAATTTTTAAGTGGATTAAAATTCAAGTACTACTAACACTACTGGCAGTTTAGAGTAGATCAAATGGGAAAATTCTATGTATAAGTAGAAAACAAACAATAAGAAAGCAGTTAATGTTCATTTTGGAAATTATTGTTATAATGCAGCCAATGCAGGTGAGGCGTGTGAACTAAACAAGCCAGAAAGAAAGAAAAAAAAACATTCCATGCATATAGCTAAGGCTAAAAATTTAAGACCGACCCAATTGGCAATTGGACTTGTTGTGAATCTAAATAAATTTATTCTTGGACAAGCTACAGAAATATAAGGTTTGGCAGAGAGTTTTATATTTCAATTTCAGTATTGCTCCAAATATTTCCGGAATAGATTTAACTCTAAGAGTTTGGATTTCCTTAATGAATTTGCTTAAAATCCACTTCATTAATTGTTAAAGACAGACAATTATAATGCTTAAGGTGTTAAATTATATAAATCCTTGGGTCGGACTCAGCAGAATGAAATGACATAAGACTATTTATTTATTTTTTTTCTTGGTTCCCCTTAAAGGACAGGCTAAGGGAGAATTAACTGAGTTGTGTAGTAGTTATTGAGTGAGATCAGATAAAAAGTTTTTCTTTTTTTTGTTGGAAAGACGACCACCTCAGGACAAGAGGACCAGAGGAGGAGTAGGACAGGCAGGACCACTAACTTGACTATTTGACTACAATATGACAACGACAAGAAATCAGAGACAAGAGAGATTTGTGAAAATAAAATAAAATAAACCTTTTATATTTTTATTTGGAGACAAGACAAGGAAGGAGATGATGATCTGATCTCTCTCTCTCTCTCCTCCTGGACCATGGCATGTCCATTATTGTCCCTGTTATTATTATAACTGACTTATAGTTATGTCCCAGGCTTCCCTTCCTTTTCCCATGTTGTTCCTGTCTACTCAATAATAGCAATAGTAATAATAAAAATAATAATAATACTAATCTTCCTCGTCCTTTTTTTCTTTCTTTTTTTTTAAAAAGAACCATTAAACTACTATTATAGAAAAAGAAAAAGAAAGAAGCAGCAGCAGACTCCTGTAAATTGTAAATTGTAATTCCAAGATCTCTCTGCACTCCAGTTCCATGTCCATCTCCAAATGCACACATTCATTCACACACCCTTTAAACCAAAACCAAATAAATAATCATGACTTTAAATCAAGTCCACTCAGTCACTCTTCATCATCATCAAACATCATCCACATCACAAATGTCCAGAACCCCAACAAACCAAAAAGTCTAATTTATTCACCCAACCAAAAACTTTAAGAGGACTCCAAAGAAAATATGTGAAATAAAATAAACGCTTAGTATTAAGGAGTGAAGGAAGAAGACGCTAAAAAAAACTAAAGCTTTTGTTTATAGTTATACAAAAAGTGAAATATAAATAAGACAAATAATAGAGTGCATTTGGAATTGGATTTTAATTTCTTTAAAACAAAAAAACAGTAAAATCTAGTGCATCAAAATGTTAAAGTTAGAATTATTATACCCTGTGATCTTTATGACTTTGACACTCCTTAATTTTACAGTATCACAATTATTTACTGGAACATTTGGAAATTTACCACCTAATTCCAATAATCAATTTGGTGGTAATTTAGGAGGAAGTAGCAGTAGTGGTAGTGGAAGTGAGGAATGGGAAGGCTCATATTTATTACGCTCAAGTTCTTATGGACATCGATTTAGTTGTGTAGATATACCAAGTAATTTTACTCTATGCTCAAATATGGACTATCGCATGATGATGGTACCAAATTTATTGGGACATGATTCAATCCAAGAAGCAGGACATCATGTAAGTATGAAGTGGAAATAAAAAAGATAATTTACATTTAATAATGTGACAAACATTATGATATGACACTCACTGCATCCAAATTCTAAATATTATCTAATATAACTATAAGAATTAAATATTCTATTCATTTTCATATGCATTTTCTGATTTCTTCCAGTTTTCTTTTTTTTTCCTTCTTGTCATTTCTATAAATGTCACTTTCACTTAGGATTTTTTTTCCCTTGTTTTTATGAGTGACAGACAGATAACATAAAATAAAATACAAATTAGTTTCACAGTCACACTTGCATTTTAGACAATAAGGAATTCAATAAGAAGAAGAAAAAAAAAATCCACCTGTTCCTCCTATTTTACTTATCAAACATTAAACTAAACCTAAACATGGATGTCTGTCCATCTTTTAAAGATTAAGGAAGATTATATAAACTTAAGGACCCTTTTAAGCAAATGTCAGAGAAAGAAAAGAAAAGAAAAAGTCATATGTCAAAATAAGAAAAGGCTTCAAATCAGTCCACATAATAATAATAATAAACTCAAAGTTACTTAATAGTAATTACTGTTGATTTTGAATATGAATAAATGGTTAATAATTAGAAAACATATTTGTGTCAATTATTCCATATAGGCTGCTTCATGGATTCCACTTTTACGAGTTGGCTGTCATCCAGATACACAAATATTTCTATGCTCACTCTTTAGCCCAATCTGTATGGAAAGACCAATTTATCCATGTCGTTCCTTATGTCAAGTAAGAAAAAACTTTTTTTTGACTCTTTATAATAATATATAAAAGGGCATTTTCTTTTCATTATATTTTTTTTAAATTTACTTCCATATTGATGTTATGACAGGTTGTACAAAAAGGTTGTGAGCCAAGAATGTTACGATATAACTATCCATGGCCAAGCATGTTAAATTGTGACAAGTTTCCAGAAGACCATGATTTATGTATACGTCCTGGAGCTGCTAATGGAAATAATGCACATGAAAATAAAAGTAAATATAAATACATAAAAAACAAACATAAAAGTCCTTCCTTTTTCTTACATTACATTACATGATTTACAAGGAATTTGAAAAAAGAAAAGTTTATTTACATAATAAGATTTATTATGTTATTATTAACAGATGAAACAGTAGACTGTCCATCATGTAGTCAAGCTCATACTTGTGAAAATATTGTAGATAATTATTGTCGATCAGATTTTGGTAAGAAAGAAGAAATTTTACCTGTCTACATGCTTTTTCTAAATTTATTTATTGATTTATATAATGAATGTTACAGTATTTCGTGCAAAATTTAAACGGATTACTCGAGATCGGAACCGTTTAGAATTTGGTAAAGGTCGTTGGTTTAAACCTAAAGGTAAAAATAAGAGTCAGCTCCGAAACATTGAAAATCCATCATTTGAATTTGAACTCAAGGATAATTGTTGCGTTAATAAATTACGACCAAATGTACCATATATTGTAATGGGAACATCAAAAAATGATAAACATGTAATTAATTTTATAATGCCTTGGAATGGAAAAGATAAGGTAAGTTTAATAATTCTAAAACTTTGAATTAGTCTGTTTTACCCTATATTTGTAATTCTCCAAATCCATTTTTTAACAGATTCTTAAGGACGCTGTAAAGACATTTCGAACAATGGATTGCTCAAATCCATTACCAATGAATGTAATGGCTGGCGGAGGAAGTAGTAGTAGCAATAGTGACGTGGAACTAGGCTCAACTAGCAATAATAGCAATAGTAATTATAATAATAGTAGTAGTAGTACTACAAGTAATAATAATCGAAACCGTACAAGAATTAATAATCCAGACAGTAGTAGCAGTAATAGTAATCGAGCTAATCGAAGGCAAAGAAGAAAGCAACGTGAAAGGAATCAAAGAAGAAAAGGGCGACAGCAGTATGGGGGTGGTTGTCGAGTCATTTCAATTGGAGCCGGATTAAACCAGTGAGTGTTAAGTATAAGTTAAGTGTAGTTAAGTCTAAGTGCTAGGGTTAAAAATTATTAAATACTTTTAAATTTAAACATCCATCGACCTAAGGATAAGGAAGGAAGCTAAATATACTTATACCTAACCTAACTAATAATTAAGTAATCAAGTATTAATAAAAATTTACAGACGAGTGACGCTGAGAATGACAAATTAAACGACATATAATGAAGTATGTGTAATTTGTACATATACTGAATCTGTACGTGGAAAATTTTTGTTTTATTTATATTTTTTGCTTTACTTTTTCGTAAAATGACAAATTGACAGTTGGAAATTGACAAACCACGGCCAAATAATAGGCATTATTAGTTTAATGAATTAATATTAGTATTACTAATACTAATCAATTGTTTAATGATTTTTGTTCAAGAATAAAAACTTTGATGCAAGAAAATCCAATTTAAATTGTGTGCATGTAAATTATTTGAAACAATAGCGTTAAGAGGACCCATGCCCCACGCCATTCTAAAAAGATGCATGCAAATTGCAATTCAAATTATTAAAAAATAACTAATTACAACTACGCATCAATATTTTACGGATAACAACAAGTCAAAGGCCGATAATGCACATTTTCAGTGAAGCAACTGCTTCATAAACATTTGTAATTATTACTCATTATTACAATACAACAAAAATATTACCTAAAAATAGTCATTTTGCACTAAAAAGTTCAATCCCCAAGCATCGGTCATTAATATTACGACTTTAAAGTCCAAAAACTGAAATAAAGCCTGTTTTTTCTCATTATGTTGCATTTAAATCTAAATAGTTAAGTTAAATATGGTAATGGAATAGGTTAGGTTCTCGACTCTAAAGCTTAGCTTGAATTTACCTTGATTTGAATGACAATGACAATGGTCGGAATAATAATATAACGCTATGTATTTCAATATTTAACTGAGGTAAAATAACGTCGCATTCAATAGAATTCATTCGGATAATTTGAGTAACCATCAATGAATCAATTAATTCAAAAAATGTGATGACTTTGGTAATTATTTTTATTAAATTTGAGGGACCACCAAAGCAAGAATTGATTGTAAAATTTGCATTGAATATCGACGCTGAGGAACCCATGCCGAGATTTGTAGACATTTCCAAATAGTTAGTTTAATCTGTAATGCAGTGAATGGGGGCTGTGGACGTATTTAAGTACTTAGTACACAAGTTGGTATAATTTTCTTAAGCTAATTAATAATCCTGCAATGTGCAAGGAAATCTTAATTTTACAACTAAAAATAAGTAAAGTTGTCAAACGTTTAATTTTCTGAAACATTGAAGCCAAGGAGCTGGAGCAAAAAGGCCAGGCAGGGTAGGGTTAGGGTAGTTAAAATGTTTTCTAAAAGCATATAATACAGTTTCACTTCCTTCATTCGTTCTGGACTGAAACAAGGCTGGATTGTATGCACCAAATTTAATCTAAAATCTAATGAATGGCCTAGTTTTGTTTTTAGATAAGTTAAATTGGGATTTTTTGATTTTGAGATTGATTAGTATACATATGTATGTACAGTCCCAATTTGTTGGTTTGGTAGGTTTGGCTAATTTTTGTGGATCTTGAATGAGTTGGTCTTTCTTGGTTATACAAATGCAATACGTAAGTTTGAAGTTAGAATAGAAGAATCGAAGTAAAGCAAAAGCTAAGAAGCAGCAGCAGACAGACCAAGTAAGTACAAAGTGTTGTGTAAGTCGAAGTCCACATAAGCAAAAAGCAAAAGCAAAACAAATACAGAAAAATAGTAGTCAGTAGTCCAGTCCAATATTTTAGAAGAAGCAAGGGATCCTTCCTGATTCCCGATTCCCTACAATCTCTCTAGTCACATCACAGGCACAGTCCCTCATTTCTTGGAACTTTGGATCTGGAACAAGTGTAGAAGATATACAAGGATACAAGTACAACCAGAAAAAGTTCCCTGTAAGATTATATTCTATCTACTCCTCCTGCGTCCTGCCTGCCTCCTGGGTCCTAATTCCTAAATCTCTTCTCCTTAGACTCTGTCTGGACTGGAATTTGGTGTTGGATTCTGTCTGGAGTTCTGGGTCCATTTCAGTTAGTCTCAGCATCCATCATCCATCATCCATCCCACCACTGTTCCAGTTCCAGCAGAAAAATTAACAATTAGCAACAGTTTCTTAGTCCCTGGCCTGGTCTGGACTCAACTGGTCCAGCTAATTAATCAAAGGTTCACCATAAACAGGACTTCCAAGTTCCTGGACAAATACCAAAACCAAGGATAAGGTACAAAAACTAACTCAAATGTAAACTTAATCAAGGTTTTATTACTTTATTCTCCATTCTATTTCTAGAACTGTTGACTGTGCCTTATTAATCCAAATACCTAAACATTTATACTTATTCAAGTTTGGGTTGGGCACTTAGTCCTTCTTAAGGAATCAATAAGACCTTCCTTGGGCTGGGCTTTGACATACTTTCTTTGGAATAGAAACTTCTACTCTACGCATACATCACACTCTCAGAGTGTCAACCGCAAGTACAATATAAAAATATAAATAAGATTACGAGAATATAAGCAAAGGAACCAAAGAACAAGCACAATCAATCATACATCTGCTCCAGTCCCTACCAAAGACCAAGAAGGAACAACTATTTGAACTCAAGCTTAAGTTCTTTGGACTTTACTTCTTCCTACATTCGCATTTCCGGTTTTGGTGTGGATCCTCAACTTATGGCAACAGGAGCTACGAGTCCAGCTACCGGTACTGCTGGAGCTCGTAGACGAACGCCTACAACAATGAGTACTACTGGAACTGCCGGCTCACCCGCTGACCTTGCAAGCCTTTTCGAATGTCCTGTATGTTTTGACTATGTCCTCCCACCAATTTTCCAGTGTCAGGCTGGGCATTTGGTATGCTCAGTTTGTCGTCCTAAACTTACATGTTGTCCAACATGTAGGGGTCCATTGGGTAAGTTTAATTTAATATAAACTTGACAATTGGCTCATGCATTAATTAATTGGGCCATTTTATGCTACCTTTATAGGAAATATTAGGAACTTGGCCATGGAGAAAGTGGCGAATACTGTATTTTTCCCTTGTAAGTATTCTTCTGGGGGTTGTACTGTCATGCTGCTTCATACAGATAAAATGGAACATGAGGATGCCTGTGAATTTCGTCCCTACGTGTGTCCCTGTCCCGGTGCTTCTTGTAAATGGCAAGGGTCTCTCGAACAAGTCATGACTCATCTAATGATGCAACATAAGTCAATTA
Organism: Xenylla mediterranea; assembly: GCA_034700645.1. NCBI lineage: Eukaryota > Metazoa > Arthropoda > Collembola > Poduromorpha > Hypogastruridae > Xenylla > Xenylla mediterranea. The sequence continues at coordinate 10,943 of JAQGCY010000123.1, read as the reverse complement.
CAACGCTTCAAGGTAACACATTACTCAAGTTGTATTTATATGGATATGCATTTGTTCAGAGTTTTAATTTTTGTTGGTTTCCTTCCAGGTGAAGACATTGTATTTTTAGCAACAGATATTAACCTACCAGGTGCTGTGGATTGGGTTATGATGCAGTCATGTTTTGGACACCATTTTATGTTAGTTCTTGAAAAGCAAGATAAAACAGAAGGGCAACAGTTTTTTGCTATAGTACAACTCATTGGATCAAGGAAGCAGGCTGAAAAATTTGCATATAGGTACGTATAAAAAAATATTATTTCACTCAACCATAAACCATAGGTGATAGGTACATATTTTACTGTTATTTCTCTAACTTTATTCCAGACTAGAACTCAACGGTCACAGACGAAGACTTACATGGGAAGCCACACCACGTTCAATCCATGAAGGTGTAGCGGCTGCAATCCTTAATTCTGACTGTCTTGTATTTGATACAAGCATTGCTCAACTATTTGCTGAAAATGGGAACCTAGGTATTAATGTAACAATTTCAATGAATCATTTCGGATGATGGATGGAAACGGACCACCGACCTATCCAAATCTAACAAAACCAAAAAAAAGAACCCATATGAACTCAAGGCTGAATGAAATTACAATTAAAAAAAACAAGAAGTAATATTTACATTACTAATCTAACCTAATTATTATATATACATCGCAATCCTAACGAAGTGTCCCCTTCCTGCCTGCCACTCAACGATGGAACACATTTTGGACTACTGAACAATTACAAGTTTAGCTTTGTTACCTTCCTTAACTTTTTTTTCCTTATTATTTTTCATTCTTCTTAGCGTAACGATACATACGATAGCGTACACTTTTACTGACGAAATCTTAATGATATTTTTTTTGTTCTAAACAATAGAATAATTCATAAGGATTCATGATTTTCTTTATTTATGTTTAAAACTTTGCAAAACTATACACGATACGAAAATATGATAAAAAACAAGCAGAGCAAGTAGGCTTTTTCGTTTTTATGTTCAATTTTCCCTCGCCAATTCTTTAATCTGAAATGAAACTTTTTTTTTGTAATAAGAACAATTTAGTCATAGAGCTAGAGATAGTCATAAGTTAACTAATAACTTGGTTGATTGACGAGCACTTATTAAACAAATGATAATGATAAAAAAATCAAGACAAAGGAATAAAAATAAACGAAATTAATAACATGAATATGAATCCAGCCAAGGCTTTTGCTCTTTAATTCAATTATAGTTAGGATTATTGATTATTTGTTGTTAATTTCTGATAGTGTATTTGCATATTGGAATTCACTAGGATTCATTTCATATTCACAAATGTCCAGTGCAACTTCACAACTTTCACGTACAATTTGTGCTTCATCCTCAAGAAAAGGTCTAAGGATTTCTAGACATTGAGGTGTACCAATGGAGCCAAGGGCTTCTGCAGCTTCATGTCGAACCTAAAAGTAGTTATATAGATTCAAATTACAAATTAGTCTTTGGATTACATTGCATTTACTTTTTGTTAACTTAGGTTCATTACCATATGGTTCTCATTGTTATCACTTAATACTTCAGTTAATGCTGGAATTGAGACTGGTTGCTGTAATTGTCCAAGAACAAATGCAATTTCATGACGGAAAAGTGCAGAATCTTCACATCTGAACCCTGGAGATTAAATATACAATTCAATGTTTAATTCAATCTACTTACTTATGAGTTACGACTAATTTGTAAGCATACCTTTACAAAGGGCCAAAGTAGCCTCGGGATTATTGAGATTTCTTAAACTAAACATGGATTTATATCTTTGAGTCAAATTAGAACCATTGGTCGTATCTAGTAAGATCTTTTCCAATTCTGCAATTTCTAAAGTATCTTCAAATGGTAGGGCTGGATCAATACTTGTAAAATCTTGGTTCTTTATGATGATTCCATTGGATTTTTCTTGTTGTTCAATTCGATTAATTGCTAATTCTATAGTTTCTCTTACTTCTGGTACAGGATCATCCTTGAATTTCTTTAAAATTTGGAGACATTGAGATCCACCAATTGCTCCAAGAGCTTCACCAGCCTCATGACGAACCATTGCATGATTACTCATGGTTCCAAGTACATTTTCAAGTATTTGAATTGCTTCAGACCTTCCCATTTGTCCAAGACAATATGCTAATTCATGTTTAAGTAAGTCTGAGCTCTCATCCGGACTAAAACAATTCCCAATTAATTCAACAGCAAGGGGACTATTAATATTACGTAGTGTAAACAGAGCACGGAACCGAGCCTTAAGGGGATTCAAACTATTTTTTAAATAGGTCCCAATAGCTCGGACTTCTTGCTCACTGATTTGCAAAGCACAAGAGCCCATATCGATTGATTAATTGATTAATTGAAGTAGTTTAGTATGTTCTGGGGCCGATTTTATTAATTAACACGTGGAATGTCAATGTTGTATGTATGAAACTTTGCAAAAAATATGGTATGGTAATGTGAATAGTACACGTGCGTGTGAGTGAAATGAAATCAATGAGAAGACCAGCACCAGACATACAGATACAGTCCAAGTACAAAGTAGCATAAGAAGAATATGTATTATCTTGACAATTTGGCTTTATGAAAATTTCCAAAATGTTTCCAATTCCAACAATGTGATTCTAGCACCAATTAACAATTAACTAATCAATTTAGTTCCTCCTTCATTCCCCAGCCCCAGCAGCCCACACCACGACTACCCACAAATCGATGAATTAATAGTACAACTAGATAGATTTATAAACTTTTTACATAAATAATAAAAATGTTTGGTACAATAGGCGTAAGGATAAGCAAGGAAATCGGTGATCTTAATAATAGGATATGCTTCCAAATATCGGATGTAACATTTCATTGTCACGAATGACAAATTGACAATTGATATTTCATCTAATCAATAATTTCAAATTTAGTAATTTTTTTTTATGAATATGAATTATTTTATTATTTTGTGAACTACAACAGAATTTACAGAAGTAAATTGCTTGTTAAATTACTTGAAGTATCATATTATATTATATTGCACCAATTCATTGTTCAAGTAGAATATTATTGTTATTATTAGGTAAAGCAATATTATAATAAAGAGCCACAGCATTGCACTACGAAGCAATTATGTATACCTACTAGTTACTACTAACCAATAATTAATATTTTGATCCTCAAACCTAAATCTTAATCATTCTATATATTCTAACTATAAGATATTATTACTACTCCTATGAATGAATTCTATATTAAAACTCGAACATGAACATCATTCTACGAATTTTTACAATTGTCAATTGTCATGACTTAGGTCCCCTTAATCGTAATATAAATTATCAAGCCATAACAATTAATATATTTGTATTATAGTATGTAGCTCAGTAAAGAACAATTTAGGAATTGCTTTATAATATTTTATATTTCTCAATATAAGTAAGTACACACAAAACTACGACAAAATGCATCTATTTACATACATTTAAATACACATCATTTCATTTCGTTTAAATTATACAATTTAATAATTACAATACAATTATGATTACTAGTTTTAATAGTTTTTTAGTATTTTTTTAATTAGTGTTAGGTCTGGTCCCTGTACGGTTTTTTTTTATTATGTGTCATTTCATGATGATCCCTTGTTTTCCGTGTTGCATGGTTAAATTTATTTTATTTGGGGGGGAGGGGAGGGGGCAAATTATTGTTCTTTAATTTGTTTCACTTTTTCTCCATAGCCGATGTACCCTTATTGTTGTTTGTAGTTTTTTTTTGAGAAGTCTTACGTTAGCGAAGAAATATTATATTTATACATTACTATACATCAATGCTATAGAGAATATGCTTAGTAAGGAATATTAATAATAATAGTAATTCAATAGTAAATAGTTTATGGCACTAGAGAAAGCAATTTCACAAACAATGAAAGCTTAATAAATCCAATCTTATGAATTTGGTTTCTTCCTATAATTATATATATATAACATCAATTTCAATTTCTTACCTTATGTCACGTCTCTAAAATCTATAAAGAATTTTTAATTACTTTTTATTTTCTATATCTAATACATAATACTAACTCAACAAGAAAGTTTTGTCTTTCACTTCACAATGTGTTTATGAAGAAAGCCTAATCAACGTGTGATTTATACTAGATTGCATAGTTTTGTGTGTGGGTTTCCTCCTACTATAAGTATGTATATTTTATTATATTTTCATATTCATATTGTCTCTGCCTGGATTTTCAAGAGCCAATTTAGTATTCAACTTCATTCTTCTTCTTCATCATTTTTGTAGTTGACATAACGGACGGATGACTTGTCCTGAACAATTAAATTCCTTGCTTCATCCTTCGTGGGTGGAGCACGAAGCATGAAGAGTAATGGTGCATATGCAAAGTTAATCAAGCCAATACCAACTAACATCCATTCAAAACCAATTTTTTGTACAAGTGTACCACTTAGAGCAGGGCCTAAAGTCAAAAATCAAAATGAGAGAGAAAAATAGAAGGAAAGTGAAAACTCTCAAAGTCAAATGTCAGTTACAGAAATCTTTGCTTTCACTTTGAAATTAAAAAGTCACGTTCAGGTCCATGTAATCGTAACTCTTATGTACTAATGTATACGTACCAACAGCAAATCCAAGACAAAAGGCAACATCACCAATTGCATAGACAGAACCATATACGGATGCATGACGAATATCAACCAAATATCCTAGTTCTGGCATCATTGAGCTATCAACCATGCCAATAGCAAATCCTAGTCCAGCATTGGGGCCGATTAAGTGACGAATATTTGTAGCCAATGGAATCTTGAGAAGGTGAAAGAAGATAGTTTTTTACTTTTATGAGAATAAAGGGGAAACATAAACTTTCATTTTGTATACTTTACACTTACACACATAAGACAAATTCCAATCACAATGAGTCCAATCATAGCAGCTAACCATCTTCCGATTCTATGACCCAATGGACCAAAAATATTAGTTCCAATAAGATATGAAATTGAGGCTGGTAAGAATGCTACACCAAGTTGCCATTTTGGTGCATTCATTGTGTCCATCATCCAAATGGGAAGTGAAGGTTCCAACATTGCTATACCCATATTTGCAAAAGTAATGGCCCCTGAAATTTGATTCAAAATCAAAAGTATAAAAGCTTATTTTTTTGTAATAAAACAGAATATTACTCTTCAAATCTATCCGTAGTACCTGCCGAAACAATAATATAAGGATCTAGTAGTAGGGCTTTGAGTGATGGTGCATCAGCTTCTTGACGTACAACGCCAGGTTGAAGTACGAGTAATTGAAGAACTGTTTGAAATGTTCAAACAACCGTAAAATTAAATTTTGGATATTTATAGATTATGTTCCATCTAACTTTTGACTTACGTCCGTCTCCAAGAGCTAAACAGGCCAATATTAGGAATGGTGCAGTTTTACCAACAAATTGATACATCACTCCACCGAAGGGTGGTCCTATAAGTACCCCAAGAGCTAAGCCTCCAAGTGCCAATCCCATTGCATTCCCACGCTCTTTGTCATTTGGAAACCTTTCAGCAAGCATACCCATTCCTATTTATAGTTTGTAGACATAATCAAATTACTCGGATACGTTTCATCTCAACTCAAAAACTATGTAATTGAATATGCTTGAGGAGCTAACCTGAGACACTTGAACACGATGATCCAATTCCTTGCAGTGCACGAGCCAGAAATAAAACATTATATGATCTTCCAAATGCAAATACTATTAAAGTACCACAAGTGTTTTTGAGTAGAAAACGAAATAGAAAACTAGTATTAGTAAAAGTTTGCAAAAGTAGACAAGGTCTCAGGTAACTTACTAATTGTTGAAAGAAACATTATGATAAATCCAGCAAACATCGGTATACTGTAGCCAATTCTGTAGAATAGAAATACACGGGGAAAATATTGAGAGTTGGATGAAATAATTCACTTTATACCGTTGATTTGTTTCATTTTCTACCTGTTTGTAAGCGGTCCAATGAATGGATTTGTGAATAATTGGACAAATGCCTTGGACGCAAACAGTATTCCTACTTCAACATTTTCTTCTGTTAGCTCTTCATGTTTTCTAGTCTTGCTTGACTTAAATTTGAAATTTGTTGTGCTTATAGATGCATCAGTGACTGTAATGCCAAAAGGAATTTATGTACGGAAAGAATGATTGATTGATTGAAAATTTCTTTTGTATTAATACAAATGACAGAAACAAAAGACTCCAAAACCTACTTGGTAATGTTGTAAAGTTGGTGTCATTTGTGTAGAACGGTGTTGGTCCTATCATTGTAATTGCAGGAGTCGTGTCTGGTGCATTTTCTTCCATTTCAAAATCCTTATATGTTCTTCCCTCACCGCGATGTCGTATATTGTATAGAAATTCCGGTATGATTGGAACTGTAGAAATAGACCGATGAAGAAGAAAAAATTAAAATAAAACAATAGAATTCCACATCCATAGTTCCATCCATACTACATATTTCAACTTTATTTTCCAGTGAAAGAAAATATTTGAATTAGATATCCAATGTTATACTATAAATCGTACAAAAATGGCATGGGTGGTGGGTGTGGGCTTATATTATTTCCCAGGTTTTTAATTTTGGAAGAAAAACCTTTATACATACAAATGTGTGCATAGTTTTTGGGTTTTCTCTTTCTTTCTTTCTTTTTATTTTTTCTCTATGTGTAATGTGTGTATAGAATTTTTCAAGGATTCCTTCACTTTCTTTTGTCTGCTATCTGTCAGAGTCACGTCTCAACAGTAAAACTACCTTTAATGTGCTCATCCATACTACTTTTCTCATTCTCTTGTGTAATAATAATAGTAGATATAAGAGATAAGGAAAATAAAGAAGAATAAGAACTACACTACAGATAAAGTAAAGTGAATAGTCTCATTCTCATAGTTCTAGCCTAGCAGATGTATGTATGTTATGTATAGCATTACATAAATTGGTCTCAAGTTCATCACTACTTCAATTGTGAAAGAAATAAAACATTTTCTCCTCATCCTGATCTACTACTACTGGACCCAGTAGAAGGAAAAAGATCAGAATCACTGAAAATCTTCCTTCCATCCATCCAAAACTAACGTTCGTACACACACACACATTCTAGTTCAACCCATGTAGTTTAACTTAAGTTTATCTCTTTGGTTCGTTGGTTGGAAAAAGTTGGATGGATGGATGGATGGATGATGATGATGATGATGCGGGCATTGTACAAGTACTTGACTCCTTTCCTTTATATTTTTTTTCTTTATTTTATTTCAAGGATGGATTCTATTGTATGAGTGAGTGAAGAAGAAAATTTGTGAGAGAAAAGTACTAGTAAAGTAAAAGCAAAGAGTAAAAGAACCCGTTATCCTCGCCTAGCTTTCACTCTTTTGCTCTCTCTCTTCGTCTATTCTCACTCACTCTCAGATTCATTCTCTAAATAAATAGGTACAATAAATTTTATTGATTTATCATTCTCATCCATCTCTCACTTTCACTCTACAAAACCAACGTAAAAAAAAAGTAACGGTAAAGTCTCTTGGGAGATCTTTCTCTTCTTTCTAAGTTTCATGAGAAGAGACTCAAATGCAATGTAATATACCTCTATTATATTACTCTAATCTACTTAAAAGACCTCGGTCTCGTCGGCTCCCTTTTAACCCTTTTTTTTTCTTTCTACTTTTAGTGTGCATAAGAGCTTAAGTACTTTACTTAAAAACTTACCTACAGTTGTGAGTAACATATTGTCAAGGAGTAGAGCAATTGCTACAATAATGAGTACCAATTTATTAGATTCTCTACATCCTGCAAACCATGTAGCACAAGGCCATCGGGACACAACGTCTCCTACGGCTGTCATTCCTATATGTGTCCTTAGTTACTTTTTATTTCCTCCTTTTAGTTATTACCCTTCTAGTAATAATAATCATCTGCAGTTTCTCCACAAGGAAGTCAATGGGTCCATTTATCTCTTCTAGAAAAAAAAGGGGAAAAAATATAAAGGAAGTATAAATAATGTATTCATGAATATTACATACGCTATGCATCTTCTTTCTTTTCCTATAGCTATAACTTAAGAAAGGAAAAGAAAAAAAAGAATAAAACTTTCACCAAAAGTAGTGGTATTGATTACTCTGTCTTTATATGGTGGTCTATGGAGCAACAGATGGTCTTCTTATGGTAGTTCTTATACTTTTTTTTCCTTTTCCTTTGCTTTCTCTCTGTTTTTGGTATACACGTTTTAATGTTCTTTTTTCCCTACTTTCTCTTTTTTGGGTAAAACCTCTTAGTTCAAGTACTAATGCTAATGCTTTAGAACGTTAAGTAAAACAAATGCAACAAGCTAGACTCACAGTAAATCTAACCAAAAAAACTTTCTTTTCAATCCGTTACTTACAGTTTTCTCGAGTCCTTTACTCCATAGGTTTTCTTTATGGTCCAAATCTTTTTACTCAAATTCACACAAAGTTGTTCTGTACTGTACTGAGTCGGTAATTGCTAATTGGTATAATAACTCCAAAATGTACTATTAACAAATTACATATAAAAGCAACTAAATTACAACTAAAAAGTAGAAACTAAAGAAACTAAAAGAAGAAAGAATTGTGAATTGAGTTTAAGTAGCTTTTTCTCCCGTGATGATGATGTTTGAGGATTTTTCTTCCTATTTTTTTGGACCAATAAATCCTACTACCTACCTACCAAGGAAGAAAGAAGGATTAGGACTGAAAGGAATAAGAAGAAAAAAAAAGAAAGAAGAGGATTGAATTGGATTTTATTTTAGAAGCTCGAATAGATGGATTCCTGAATTCTAGAACCTGAACTGAGTGCGAGTTTCTTTACGTTTAGAAAAAGAAATAGCACACACACACACACACACACTTGTTCATTCGTTTTGGTTCTGGATCTGGTCTTCTAGTTCAGTTCTAACTGTAACTCAAAGTACCAGTCACTAGTACTAGTACTGGAACTTATCTCCACCTAAAAAAAAATCTTTTTCTCTTTTCTTTCTCTCTCTCGCTTTCACTCGACGACTTGAAATCTTTTGAGGCTCTTTGGCTTGGCTTGACTTTGACTTCTCTTGAAAAATAATGAAGTGAGAAACCATCTATCTATCCAATCCATCCATCCATTACTTACTCTGATGGAAAGAAAGTCTGTGGCAATGGCATACCATGGCATAGAACACATAGAATTTTATGGATAGAATAGAATAGAGAACAAGGAATTCGTTTTCCTATAAGGTTCTAGGCACTGGTACTGGAATGTAGAAAGAATAGCGAGAAACAAGGTAGACAGACATAGCAAAATCCAGACTCCTAGGAATCTAGGATCGTCTATTGTTAAGGTTCTCCACTACCAATACTTTCTTGAGGTTGTTTCTTTACATGACGTGACGTCAGACGGAAACAGGACAGGCACAGGACCCAACGAACACTATTAACACAAAAATTCTATGAAAAGGAACTTGACTCACGCACGATGTGTAGATCTAAAAAATCTAGATTAATATACCCAACTTCATCAAAAGGAATCAAATAATTAGATAAACAACAACAATGCAATTCAATGCAAAAATCTAGAAATAAACAAACAAGTTATTTATTACAACGAATACATGGGGAGTGTATGTTTTTTTTTGTTTAGTTTTGTTTTAATTTAGTAGTAAAAGAAATCAGTAAAAAGTAAAATGTTGGATGTTCTTATTATTTACTACTACATTACTTTACTCTCCACGATTCTGTAATTTTTGTCTATTAAGCTTCTTTTTGGAAACTTTTTTCTTAACAGGTTCTTCATCTTTAGGTTTGGACACAACATCTTCCTTCTCACCCAAAATCACTTCAATATGACATGGTGAACTCATATATGCTGGAAAATTAAATAAAAGAAATAAATGATTAGTTAATAAGTCCTTGAAGTTAACAGTTATGCATCAAACTATAACTATGGTATTTTTTACTTACGATTAATCCGACCATGAGCACGATAAGTTCGTCGACGCATTTTAGGTGCACGATTAACTTGAATATGTTCAATAACAAGTCGATCAGCATCAAGTCCCTTATTATCAGCATTTGACTCAGCATTCTTGAGTAATTGGAGAAGAAACTCAGCCGATTTCTTTGGCCAACGTCCTTGAGTTACACTCCATTGCTTAGCCTACAAGAATACCAAAACACACATAAAGATTAATTAATACACAAGTTTAAGGTGAAATGATTAATTGTCTTAATTACCTGAGCACAACGTCCAACCCCACCATTGTATCTTCGAAATGGAACACATTCCTTTTTCTCCAAAACATTCTTAAGGTAACGGATTGCACGACGAAGGGGCATACGCTTAATGGCACCAGCGGCTTCCCGAGTGTTCTGGAAGTAGAAAAAACATATTACATATTAGAATCAGCATTAGAATTAGAATTATTAGCATAGTACTACATTATATAAGAACATAAGGATAAGGAATCTATGGATGGATGGGATGGAGGTAAGTGGCAGGAGGGCTGGTCTAGGTCAGTCAAAAAAGTTGTACATGTGACCTTAGCCATGACTAAAAAGAAGGGTGTCAAGGGTCACGAGTCCAGCTTCCTTGCCTATGCCTTGGCCACGGAATACGTATGCATACGTATATAAATGAATAGTAGATGTATAACTATAAGCAGTGCTTCCTTACCTTGAAATGAACACGTAAATTAGAGCCCTTAGCTTTACATGACTTGGAAGGATTATCGGGTTCCCTGGAATATTTGCCCATTTTCCCAACTAGTTAAATTAATTAAACACACAGAAAAAAGTCCCAATTTCCTCGTTGTTCTCTGTGCTTCTGAAATTCCGAAGCTGTTGAATATTTGGAATGAGCTTAGTATTCAGTATTCAGTATAGCAAAAG
>JAQGCY010000122.1:0-27796 GCA_034700645.1 Xenylla mediterranea | reverse complement strand
TAAATGCAAATCACTTTTATTCAATGGTTTATCAAGAGCAAAGCCACTTGGTTCTCCCATTTGTAATGGCTGGTTATTTTTCTTTACTTTTTAGCATGGAAAAGATTTGTGACCGTTGGATCCTCCAAATGGGCTAAAGTTATTGAAGATTGGGTTCAAAATTCTCGAGACTTACATATTGTTCTATACGAAAACCTAAAGACACAGCCAAAAGAAAACTTAATCAAAATCCTAACTTATTTGAATCAACCTGTTGACCATGATAGAATTAACTGTGTATTAACGCATTTAGAAGGTCCGTTCCATCGTCGAAAGACCAGTAGTTCAATGCAAAATGAAAAGCAAATTTATAATACTCCATTGTTATTAACCTCTCTTGATCTCATTGTTAATGAAAGTATAGTTAAAGTTAATCAAAGTTTTAAACGTTATAACATTCCTCTTAAACTCAATTATACCCTCGAAGCCACTACGAAACCTTTTTATCATATTTAATCTGTTTGTGTAACTTTTAAGCTAGCACAAAAGCTTATTGCATTTTTTTTTTGTTTTCTCCTTTAATTTAAAATCATATTTTAATAAAATCACACGAATCAAGTGAAAAAATTTTATGTGAAGAATATGCTGACCTACTTTTAGATTTAATTCTCGTCAGATGTGATTGAATTACCTAAAAAGTATCTGAAAAATTGAAATTATAATATTAAAACCTGTAAGCTTTTCCTCCAAAGGAAACCACAATATCCACCGATCCATTGAAATTAAATTGCCCGAAAAATTGTTTTTACTATAAATAGTTAAATGAAGAATAGCATAAAATTCAATACTACACAGACAATTGGGAACTTCCCAATCACTCCAAGTCCAACCTGTGTGAAGTTTCAAATCTATATAGAATTACTGTAAATGAAATCCAATGCTAACTGGAAACATGATTTATTGTTGTCTAAAAGGTGGTGTGTTCAATGTTCCAAGAAAGAGGGATACAGATCCTTATTGTAAATGAATTATGGGAATACAATGGAATTCTTCACTTTTATTGTTCCATCATTTTGTATTGTAAAAATTAAGGTTGGATAAAACGAACGATGAAAAGAAGCTAAGATGCGATGATACAAAAATCTCAATTGTTTCGCTTTGTATGCTTTGTGGTTTGTTGTACATAATTTGTTAATTCAATTTAATAATTTGTATGAACTTTATATTCGATACCGGTTCAATTAATTTTATTTTAATATTAAGTTTACTAGCTCATTTCTTCTTCTTCATATTGAATTTCCAGCAATGAATTTTAGTCTAGCAAGTTGTCTGCACAGGTTGATCAGCGAAAATAAGGTTGAAAAGAAACTTGACCAAAAGAACCGAAAAACTTTATAATGTTTTGTGTTGCGGAAAAGGGGTTTTGATCATCCGATTTAAACAAAACTATCTACATCTTTAATCTACGATAAGAAAGAAATAACAAGTTTAATTCAAAATCTAATAAGTGTTTACATAAAACTCTTTAAATGACAGTTTGAATTGGAACATTTATCAGAAGAAAAGTACTGGAAGTGGAAATATAACGGTAAATTGTTGAGTAATTTTGATCTGGATGAAAGGTTTGAAACTTCAGCGACAAGATAACCGTGAATATAAATTTTGTCCAAGTATTTGTAATGAATCCATGAAAGTAACTTGAAGTTCTTTTCGTCTGTGTGAAAACTTCTTTTGAACCTTTCTTTAGATTTCCTTCATCTATCTTTGCTTTATCTTCTTTTCCTATTTACAATCACAGAAAATGAACTATATGAACTAAAGTACGAAGGTAAAACAATCTTCATCCTCCTTTTCTTATTTATTGTGGTTTATGAATAGAAATTTTGTATGTATTTTGTAAGTTTATTATTATTATTATTATCATTATTAGTTTGTGAATGGAAAAGATATCAGTTTCAGAAGGGGAAAGGGGAAGAAGATACCAATAAAATTAAAAACGAATTTATACGGGTTTTTCATAAATATTACGTATTACGTATTATTTTAGAGGTATTTGATTATGTGAAAAATGGAATGAAAGATGGATTTACACTTAAATTTTATTTTTTAGTTTAGGAAATCAGTATGTTGGCAGCTATCACTATTTACTATTGTCATATATCATCATATTCTTTTGTAATTATAAAAGTTGACAAAATCTTCATCTTCTTTACCATACAAAACATCCTCTTGAAGTTTGAACTGATGAAACAGGAGAATTAAAGAAAGATGTATTTATTGTTACCGGATAACAGTGGGGTTTGTTAGATAGAGAGCTTTAGTTTGTATTTGTGTAATAATTTTAGAATAAGAGAAAACAGTAGTCTATTTTCTATTTCATTTATTTATTAACAATCAAAAACTCTATTGTAATTTGTAGGAATAGTATCTGACTGTGTCCTAGTCCTAGAAAGACATCCCACTGCTCTTTTGTTCCTAAAAAGTCTCATGAGTTAGTTCATAGTTAGTAATTTCAATGGTTTTTGGTGTATCTGTATTATTTTCCCTAGTATTTAAAAGAAATGTAAGCCTTTTATATTATATATTATTATATCAAATCAAGCTTTATTTAGGTATCGTATCTTAACGTAACTGTGGAACTTGAGAATTCTTTGATTTCTAAATCTGAATAAATAAACTAATGCAGTAGAAATAAAATATGAACACATACTTATAACTTTTTTAACAACTTATCCTTTCTCCCTTCTGACAGAATAATTTGAATGAGAATCATTTAAAGAAAAATGTAAATGTGAACTGCATATATAGTTTACATATTCATAAAATAGTCTTTCCATCTTAATAATTTATCAAGTGCACATAAGATCCCCTTCCTCGGATCATTATCCAAAATTGTTCAAAAAAGTCTTATCTTCATAAATCTATCTCTCAATAGGCAAAGGCAGTGGTTGGTTCGTTGTGTTGTATGTTTGGAATTTTTCTTTTGATATGTCAAGTGGTTTACCCACTTGTCTATTACATGTTACAGGAGTTTATCGTTCGTTCATCAGTTCTTTGTGTTGTTTTGTAATACAAATTTAACTAAACTTTGCAAGGATGATGTCGACAACGGGTTATACATATGCCTTTTGTGCCCAAATTATGTCCAGAAGATATCTTTCTTCTTATTAGTAAAATCAAGACATATATTTACATGCTACAATTTCTAAACTGCGGTTAATCGATCATAAAATCATTTTATTAAATTCGAGCTTCGTTGGGGTTTAATCTAATTTTTTTAAATCAATCCTTAATTATATCCAAACCCTAGAATTTGTAGAATTTAGCGTAGAGAACAATAACAATTTCGTACTAATTAATTAATCATACCTGCAAATATTTAACCGTTGGGCCTAATAGTTCATACCACACTTTAAGATCATGTTTGTGTTGGTTACTTTTTTCTAGCAGAAGGTTCAACCATTCTTCAGAGGGTGAATTTGCTCTGAATTTTAAATTAATGTGTAAAAATTTGATTTATGATAACGATTAATGCACATATACTTTTACTTTACCTGCAATAACAATCAGTACTTATATTAGTTGCAAGTGTTTCTAGTTCGATAACTTTTACCAACATGTAAACATGCAATAGCGAAAGTCCGATGAGTAAAATAAGTATAAATTTATTAATAAATGCCGAATCTACACTCCACGAGGAGAAGAGGTCAAGTATAGTAGAGCTGAATTTCCTTTTGGAAGTTGTTTGCTTTACGTTAACAGGGGGTAGTGGAGCTGGGCGTTTGAAACGTTTAACCGGAAGCTGTCCCTTCGATTCTGTTATAGTGTCTTGCCGAACTGGTGTCCCCTCCTTAGATTTGGAAATATTTGTGGAGGATATAAACTCTTGATTCTTTGAAGCTTCTTCTTTGACAGCTTCGGCCAAAGAATTATAAAATTCTGATAAACCGGCATATGTTTGTTTTTCAATGAAACCTGATAACAAGAATTATAATAAATATGCAAAATTATGCCGGTGCACATGCAATACAAGCTACTAACCTTTCATAAAAGAATTAACAGATTTCTTATATTTGACTTGTCCGAAAATCATTAACTTGGACGTATTTTTACTCAATCGTGATAAGCAGAAATGTCCACTGACATAAAAACTATCAGCATATGGAATTCCTGAATTAATTGTTTCCATTTCAATTGCGTACAATAACTTCCTTCTACTGTGCGGTAAAAGTGCCTGTAAGGAAAATTGGAAAACTTATATTTTGTATTTCCACCAACTATGGTTACTGAACTACCTGTTTCTCGGTCAATCCTGAAGTGGATGGTCCAATTTTATTGGTTAGTTTTATGGTACAGTTAATTGTGCGGACTTGTTGACCACTAGTTTCTTCTGCCCATGAACTTTGCACCATATCTTAAATTAAATTGATTGATACATCTATAATTTACCAAAAATTTAATTAGCTCACTCGTTGTTCCTCTAATGCTATGAAAGTCCAGGAAAAATTTGGATCCAGTGAAAAGAAGTGTGAATAATTGTTCTACACTGCATTGAACAGTAGTATCTACTAAGAGTTTGCCTCCGTGAAAACTTTCACATTTTGGCAACGGAGTACGTTCAATGTAATCGTCAGCATCTGAATCGCTTGTATCAACAGAGGTTGAAGCGGAATTTGTTCTAGCTGATTCAGAGTTTTGTGTTGGGGACGAACAATCCTCATGATCGGTACTGAAAGTCACTGGCAATTCTTGTAAAAGTTTTGAACTTTGCCGATCTGTACTTTGGGGAAAACTTTCATGAGCTAGATTTGACAAATCCGTTGTGCTTTGACTACGAAGTTTTCTAGAAATTTTTCTATTCATTTCAACATCTCCGGGAATGGTATCAACAACTGTTGTACTAAATGCCGGAACTGTTAATCGGAATGCATTATTATGGTTCGACGGCGAATTCTTTCTTCGTCTTTCGACAGGGAATACTATTGAAAAGAAAAAAAATTAGTAATTGGATTAATTGACTTATTAATATCATACCCGTCTCTGACATATTTAGTTAACACAAAAACTGTTAGCTCAGAATTCAACAAACGCAAATCTAAAATTGCACTGTGTCAGAAATAGTTCAATAAAATGAACTTGACTTAGACCATTCAAAAATTTATCATTTTATCAGCTTATCATGGTCAGTCAACTTCGTCGGATACCTTATCTATTTAAATGCTTAGCTAAAAAGCTAGAATACTTTATCTTATCTTTCAGCTCCAACTATTATGTACTATTGCAATTTTGACATGAACAAGTGTTTGATTCTGTCACTCCTCTTTGACCTATTGCATATTTGAAGCCATTGTTTCTCAATTTCTCATAGTATCATTATCCCATGATTCAGATTGACAAAAATCATCAACAAACAGTAACAATGGAGTATAAACATCCCTGCTAAAAGGAATAAAATGGTTATAAATGATTCTCTCGAATGATCGAACTTGAGAGCATGATATTTTGTACCTTTCCTTACAACGGTACTGTTAAAACTCCTTGTTTCTAAAATCTAACATACAGACAAACAGACGAAATTTTAACAATACAAACTTTCTGATACTACACGCTACGACGGCATTAAACTGTTATTAGTTTTATAATTTTGGGATTGGTAAGTTGGAGTAAGGGGAGGATGATAATAACGCCTTCTTCCAACGCTTCTCCAATCGTATGGAATTTTCATAGGTTTGACTCTGTTAAGGCCCATCGAAACTAACTCTTCCGTGAGTTCATCATCTTTCTCATTTTAAACACTATGAATTAATGGAATATAAATGTTACAGCACAAAGATCATCTCCGGAATCTTTACAGTTTATCATTTACTGATCAGATTCAGCAGAGATGAGAACAAAATCTTTTCTAGCCAAATAGTTGAGAGTTGGAATAGTCTGGTGAAAGTTGATATTGCTTTCCCTCAAAGTTAGCAAAAAACAAAATTTATCGAACAATATGAGTTTAGCCAACGATAAGGAAACTGCTCGTAGTAATCCTTCCGGGGGTCATGGAGCTCAGCAACCACATAGGGATTCACAACTTTCTTTTTTATCACAACATCCAGTACTTGGAAACTTGCCTCCAGCATTTTTCTTACGTGCTGCTGAGAGATATCAAAGAACGCCAAAGTGTGCAAGATGCAGAAATCATGGGGTTGTTTCAGCTCTCAAAGGCCACAAACGCTATTGTCATTGGAGAGATTGTGATTGCCCAAAATGTACATTGATTGCTGAGAGACAAAGAGTTATGGCTGCACAAGTAAGTTAAAATGAACCATTTTATATGAATTACCTTCAAAAGTTGCATTTGACTAAGGTCTATTCGTATAGTATTCTCATAATTACATTTTTCAGGTGGCTCTGCGTCGCCAACAAGCCCAAGAAGAAAACGAAGTGCGAGAAGCTGGATTGCTCTATAATCCTAACAATCCACCAGGAACTGGAACAAATCTGAATCAAAGAACGGGCTCTGCAGAGCCATCCTCATTTGGTCCGGGTGGATATAGTTTACAACAATCTTTAACAACAATAAGCTCGGCCAATGGTGGTACACCCGCAAATATAATTCCGACAAACTCAGATCACCGCTTGAGTTCCGACAATTTTAATCATCCCCGTCGCCAATTTCAACCACATTCATTTCCCACTCATGAATCTACAGCTACTGTTTCAAGCTCTCCACCCTTGTTTCGAGATCATAGTTCAGCAAATCTACCCCAGCATCATACCCTTTCCGCATTAATTCATGAACAGGAAAAACATGATGATGACTCACGAAGTCCAAGTAAGTATACCAATTTTTATTACCACTGAGTATCTATTCTTTCATTGATTTAAACAAAATTATTACATACAACTGAGTATCATGTTTCAAATCCTGTTTTGATTGAATACTGTATAGTTATTGAGAGCTTTTTTTTAATCATCAAAGGTTTAGGAATAAAAGTTCCATACAAAACCCTAAAGTTTATTTTTAAAAACTAAAAAAAAATGGGATTTAATTAAATTGAATAATGAAGCGAGGAAAGTATGAGTAGTTGTAGTTAGTTAGTATGAGTCAAGTCAAGTCCTTGGATTGACAACATTTTAATCTTCATTTCAAGCTAAATTAATGCATAACATAAGGAAGGAAAGTACGCGTAATTTGGTTCGGTGGAGTCAGAGTCATTATATGTTTATTCCCCAATTTTACTATCAAGTGTTTTCATTGTGGTAAATTCAGCTCACAAATTAGAAAAAAGTCAAAAAAGATCTTAAAGTGTTGAAGGGTGAAAGGGAAAGGAGAAAAAAAAAGTTTGACTTTTACTCGAAGTCGAAGAGATCAGGGAAAAGTGTAGTTGTGGAGTGTGTAGTGTGATATGAAGTGCTTTCATTTTTTTTGGTACTGTTTTCCCATGTTATACATCCTATACACTTATCATCACTTGATTAGTTTTTGCACCATGTTTCGTAGCATCGTAGCAAAAGCAAAGGCGAAGACACTCAAAAAAGTACTTGTACTTACACTAATGTAATTCCTACCGATCGTACGCAGTTATTCTTTCTTTGAGTGAAAGCAATATTGTTGTTTGCGACTGCAAGGTATTCGTTTATTCCTTTGTGTCTACTAATGATATTTCATTTCAACAACCTAAAAAAATTGGAATACATTGTACATTGTACATATAATCAAAAAAATTGTAGGAAAACGGAATTATAGGCGTACGCCAATTCCAGATAACAGGTTTTTCAATTAATGTTAACTAGAACATAATGGAGAAAGCGTTGGAATTTTGCAGTTGTTGAAATGGAGCTTTAGATTTTTTTTTCTTCTAACTTGTGATTAGTCAACTGAGCTTAAAAAGCACACACTAACTATATTTCATTTATTTTCTCAAAATTCAAGTACTAAACGAAACAAGCAAATAAATTACATTTCCACCTGAATGCATTATTCAATTTCGCGTTCGCTACGTTTTTCTCCTAGAGCCTAAGAATGAATATTTGTATCGAAAAGGTAAATCAGTTTAAAATCGATTTAAATGATACACGATTCTCCTATAACTTGATTTACTTAAAAGATTCTTGTGCTGTTTGAAATTGGATTTCATAATTATATTTTTTCTGTTTAAAAGTTGAATAATTTTTTCCCTAAAAAAGTAAACTTTCTCCGCCCACAAACAAAAGAAGTTATGCATACTAAACTGTACATTTTGGAAATTAAATTGACAAACTATCAAATTAATTTTTATTATATTATTACTTTTATTATTATGTCGAAATTTTGTAGTAATTTTATATTTCAATTTCTTTAATATGTCCGCCTTTGTAAGGAAACTGAATTATCATTGTCTACAATTTTTTGATAAAAGTTTCTACAATATTATATTATACAAGTCCTTTTTAGACGCTTCTTTTGAAAGAAGAAGCTCTCTTTCTTACAAAAGAATTCTTTGATTGAAACTCAGTTCGCCTATTTTTATTACAAGAACTGTTTGTATGTTACACACGTACGTAAGAGATCCTTAGTCTGTCTTCATTATTCTTGTCATGATATTGCAATTCCTTAGAAGTAGTAGATTTGAAACCCTTTAGACCTTTTTTATTAAAACTATAATTGAAATGTAAGGTACGTGAGTGGAAGCAAACTAGAGGAAAATGATAGTCTTTATATTAAATATCTTTCTTACTTACTATTACTTCAGGTTCTTTCTTTTGTATTTCATTCCAAATTCACGTCTGCCTAACCCTTTTGATCTACTAGAAAAAACGAAAAAAAAAAAAATGAAAACTACTACATTTACAAATACAACTGCGAAGCCGCAACGTATAATTTATACTTTATACCGACATTACTAAAAGAGCTTTTTATTGAATTTAAAGTTTGACATAAATATGTTATTAATAGTTGATCGCTTCCTTCCGTCCGACCTTAATTTCTGTAGTTAGGTTTTTATAATAAAAAATAATGGAGTTTAAACGGACGAGTTTAGCTAGAATTTGCTAATATGAAATAAATATTAAAATATTGTTACTAAATTTTTTGGTCCGTTTGCTTTTGTTCATTCATAATATGCTTGGAAGTGATGGGGCATTCATATAATTGTATTTCTTCAAGCGGCCCTGCTGCTCCTAAGTTCTACTATAAACGATACTGTTTAATAATGAAGTAATGGACTATAATAGTTAATAGTTTCAATAATAGAAGTATAAAATTGGATATTTCATATTCGTGTTAAGATGAATGGAATGTGTGGGTGTATACTCGTGGTTTCCAATTTCATTTTATTATCACACTATCAACTATTATAACCCTCGATGCGCACCCTAATTTCTACAACTTATTCAATAATTCAATAATATCTAAAAATTGAACACATCTGTAACTTAAATACAGAAGCACAATGCCTGCCTACAATGCAATGTAATACAATTTATATTAAAACGATTCAGTTGTCATTTGTCAATAGGAAGAAATTTACTCCCAAGCACAACACGTTCTCCCAATGTAATAAATCAATAAAATGTATATGTCATTTGAGATAATTAAATATATACTAAATATGTTTCAAATCCTGGTGTCATTTTTCAAAGGGATTATTTAATCTCATCTGATTTAGGGCATCTTTTCCTTACATAACCTCCTTATAAAATCGTGGGAGGTTGGTAATTGCTAGGGATTAAATTTATCATTTTAATATAATATAATCTTAAAAATCAATAATTGTTATACGCTATGCTACAAAAGAAGATTTTAATATTGTTAACAAGTTTAAAATTTCGATCATTTCGTTACCTTCAAGCAACAGTAAAACTTTTTTACATTATTCCAAATTGACAAAAGGAAATTAAGAAGGAAGTCAAATTAGGAGGACATTAAATACATAAATATTGTTCAATAGTTTAATTTTAAGCTTTATTCTCATTTGTTAGAAGTTGAAACTTTAGAAGAGTCGTCGGGATTAGACAGCTCAGTATTTTGTACAAAGAATTTAAGAAAATATAACATAATAGAAACACCAAACAAAAGAAATTATCTTTTATACTGTTAACATTTAGTTCTTTTACGATGTGAAGTACTCAATTGGAAACCTCAAATGAAAGCACTAAAAGTTTCAAACTTATTTTTACACCATAATAAGCAGAGTAAATTAATTATCCAGAGGGGTTTTTGTTCCCTTACTTGTGACAATTGCAGAATTAAGATATATTTCTGCCCTCCCCGTTTTACAGCTTTATGTTTCGTTATCGTTATTCAACTTTTCCTATTCTATTTTCCTTAAACTTAAACATCTATCATTTTGTTGAAAATTCTTTAAATACTTTGTAGTAGAGTAGAGACTACTCTCTTTCAATAACAAGGAACAATTTAGTTTTAGCTTAGGAGCATGTTTAGCACATTTAAATATTTCCTTGATAAGTAAGTTGTGTGCAATTTCACACTTGTGAAGTAAAAAAGATATTAGTAGTAGACAATTTTATCCAAAAGACGAGTTCAGCCAGACTTAATGGAGTGTAAAAGTTTTGGCTTGATGTCTAAATATGTACAAACAAATTGTATTAGTAAGTACAGTACAATAGATATAACAAGAGCCTCCGATTAAGTACGTTAGAAAAGTAAGAGAAATGAAATGAAGCATTATTTAATTTCTTTCTTTCTTTCACTATACTAAGAGAGACATCGACTTTTGTTCCAAGTAGTTTTCTGAAGTAATTCATAAATATAATAGAAAATGAATTCCAAGGGAAAATGGATATCATATCATTACAGATAAAGGAATTTTTCTAATTTCTCTTCATTCTTCTAGTTCTAGCTCATTCTCATCTTGACAAAATATCTTACATTACAATATACAATACAATAGAAACCTCTCTTGCTAAAATTACATACAAAAGTCAACTACATATACAGACAAAATGCTTGATCCGCCAATTTTACTTCAAGTCAAGTCATTATTATTTAGTATACAACTTCTTTTCTCTCTCTACAACTTCAAGAGTAATTTCATCCTTTATTTGTTTCTGACATATTTTGGCACCTATCATCTCTGACGCCCACATTCCGTAATTCCGTCGTTTACTTAAATTGTGCTTGTTGGGTCGGAATCCTAATTACTAGAGTGATAGTTCCCTTGACCTAATCAATGACTGGAGATTAATTCTCAAGCACGACGATGTGAAGCGTTGGTTAGGCTCAAATAATAAAATAGACTTTATTTCAACTAACTTAATCCTAATTGTAGCAGTGACACAACGTGTCTAATTATGTAGGGCACTTAAGCCAAATAGTGGAACTTAATCCTAATTAAGGGCACTGAAGCCAAATTAATGGGAATTTAGGATAGCCTAAAGCTTTTCTTCCTATTCCTTTCAATCCAAAATTAATACTCCTACTTCGTAGTAGATTCTAATGTGCTTATGGCACGTCGTCTCCTAGAGTTCTAAGATCCAGGTATTTCTACCGACAGATGTCCATGGCTCTAGTGACGCTAACTAATTCTTGACTCTAAACTTAATCTCGTACCCAACATATCGGCCCCTGAAAGGAAGTCCCGTTCCTTTCCAAAACTTAAATTACTAATCACTCACGAAGTAAGGATTCACTTTCAGAAAAGTTCCTGCAGGTACCGGCGGCTAATACTGAATGCAGAATTTAGGCGTTTCTGACCAGTACCCCCCTCCAGCTCTTTACTTGACCTTTCCCTGCATTTCCTAATCATCCAGGTTTCCAAACTTGTAGCTAATGATTAGTTTGTCTGTAGTAACTTATGTTACTTGCGTTAACGTTAATGGCCTCATGGTGATCTACGAGATGTTTTCTAATCTATAACTAAACAAAACACCAAAATTAATAATAATATAACCAAATCATAATATAATAATAACTGAGCCTTTAGTTTTTCTTGATAAACTTTTGAAAAATAGCTTGATTGTCTTCATCATCATCTGCTGACAGAAGTAGACATAATTTTACAACTGGACGCTGAATTTCTGTTGTTGTTGATACAAGTTCTTTCTTGCTGTTTTTATAGACATTTGCTGTTGTTAGTGTAACTACACGAACCAATCCATCTGCCCCAGTATGTAATTTTTTAACCCTCCCCATTTTCCATTTAAGTGGTGGTAGGTTGTCATCTTTGATTACCACAAGATCTCCAATTCTTAGGTTTGGTTGTGGTTTTCTCCATTTTTGCCTTTCTTGCAGTGATGATAAGTAATCATTCTTCCAAATTTTCCAGAAACGCTGACTAATTTGTTGGCATCTTTCCCATCTAGAGAGCCTATTCTCGTTCAGGTGTGTTACGTCATGCTCTGGAACAGCCGTAATTGGTCTCCCAATCAGAAAATGTCCTGGAGTCAATGCGTTCACATCTTCAGGGTCATCAGTGAGTGGACAGAGTGGCCTGGAATTCAACATGGCTTCCACTTGGCATAGTACAGTTTGAAACTCAAGGAGTGATAGGGCTCTGTCACCAATTATCCTCCTCATGTAGTACTTCGTACTTTTCACTCCAGCTTCCCAAAGTCCTGCCATATGCGGACTTGAGGCTGGATTAAATCTCCACTCTATTCCATCACCTGCACAAAACTTAAACAAATCATGGTTAAACGCCGCGCTAGCAATTAGCTCTCTCAACTCCCTTTCTGCTCCAACAAAGTTAGTTCCGTTATCGGAAAAAATAACTGAAGCTAATCCTCTTCTACTGCTAAATCTTTTTAGGGCTGCAATAAAATCTGCTGAACTTAAGCCCAAAGAAACTTCTAAGTGTATTGCCTTAACTGACATACACACAAATAAACAAAAGTACCCTTTTATGTACTTAAATCCTCGTCCTGATACCAACTGAAGGTTAAAAGGACCTGCATAATCCACCCCTACAAACTGAAAGGGTTTTGCTTCTACTATTCTTACCCTTGGTAAGTCACCCATTAGTTGAGAGCATAACTTTGCTTTAAGCCTTTTGCACATAATGCATTTCCTTACCAAAGACCTTATTGTCTTTCTGGCATTCAATATCCAAAATTCTCTTTTCAGTGTAGTCCAAAGTAGCCTGAATCCAGCATGATGATTCTTCAAATGATAATGCCAAACAATGGTTCTGGTCAATGGATTGCTACCCGAGAGAATAATGGGATGCTTTTGCTCCAACTCTAAATCTGATTTTCTCAGACGTCCACCCAGTCTTAACATTCCTTCTTGATCTATGAATGGACTTAATCCGCACAGCTTGCTGCTGGCATTTACAACTTTTTCTTTCTTCAGTGCTTCGATTTCATTACCGAAGTCTTCATTTTGAGCTGATCTGCAACATAAGAACAAAGCATTTCGATACTCGGAAGCTCCGAGCTCGCCTACTACCATAGGTTGCTTCCGTATTTTACATTTCAAATTGTTGACAAATCTCAATACATATGCTGTAAGTCTTACTAACTGATTTAAGTCAGAATAGTAGCTTATAAATTGATCCCAATTGGGTTTTACCAGAACTGAAGTTACCATTTTCTTTACCTCTTTCAGTTCCAAATCGTTACATTTCAGATGAGGACGTATTTTAGGTGGGTTGGAATCCTTCAGCCATTTTGGCCCATTCCACCATAGTTCAAAATTAATTGGTTCATCTTCTTTCAGTGATCGTGTAGCACAATCTGCTGGATTTTCTGTCGTATTTACATAGAACCAATTTTCCTCTGGAACAACATCCTGAATCTCTGAGATGCGGTTTGCAACAAATGTTTTGTATCTTCTTGACTCTGATGATATCCATTTGAGTACAGTTTCACTGTCTGAATATGCAAAGATTGGACATGTGATTTTTGTAGCTTCAACAATTCCTGTGATTAATCTTGTGAGTAATAATGCTCCACAGAGTTCTAGTCTTGGTATGGTGAGACTCTTTAACGGTGCAACTTTAGTCTTTGCTGCTAATAGAAACACTTCGATGTGCCCATCATCCATTGTACATCTTAGGTATGCACAGGCTGAATATGCACGTGATGAAGCATCCGAAAATGCATGAATCTCAACTGATTCAGTACCTGTAGGCATAATACACCTGGGAATTGTAATTAAGTTAATGTCTCTTACGCTTTGCATTATTCGCTGGAATCTGTCTCTTAGATCATCTGGCAATTTGTCATCCCAGTCAAGTAAGTACAATTCACCATTCTCATCTTCAATTGGCATCCATAGTTCTTGGAAAAATATCTTAATGGCTATAGTCACTGGTGACAACCATCCCAATGGATCAAAAATCCTGGCCATTTCCGAGAGTACATTCCTCTTAGATGGCTCATTAATAGTAGTAGGTTCATACCCAGCGAATAGGAATTTGTCGTGGATTGAATCCCAACGTACTCCTAACGCTTTCATGTACTTATTGTTGGTAACTTCTATGTTACCATTGTATTCACGTAGTTCCTGTGGAATTGTATTTAAAAATGCCTTGCAATTGCTATCGTACTTACGTAACTGGAGGCAAGCTTTTGTAAGAATCCCTTCCAGTTCTAAACGTACATTGACAGCTTCTTCTGTAGTCTTAGTACCACCCATTAAGTCATCAACATGAAAATCATTCAATATTACTGAGGCTGCCATTGGAAATCTGATCCCCTCATCAATTGATAACTGATTGAGGCAGCGTGTTGAACAGTAAGCTCCTGACGCTGTACCGTATGTAATTGTTCTCATCCTATACTCATCAATTGGATCCCTTTTGTTTGCTCTCCAAAGGATTCTCTGTCTATCCATATCCTCTGGTGCAACCAGGAAATTCCTGTACATTTTAGCAATGTCAGCCTTAATGGCTATAGGATGTAACCTAAATCTTAAAATGTGAGTAAACACATCATCCTGTACGGTAGGACCAACCAATAAACAATCATTTAAAGACAACCCAGTGGAGGTCTTAGCAGACCCATCAAAAACTACCCGTAGCTTAGTTGTGGTACTTTCTTCCTTAGTTACAAAATGATGTGGAAGATAATTAGTCTTACCAACGAGTTCTCCTCGTTCATTTTCAGGAACTAATTCCATATGACCGAGCTTTAAGTATTCATCCATGAAGTCACAATATTGCTTCTTATGCTCAGGGTCACGTTCCAACTTTCTCTCAACTTGGAGAAATCTCTTCTCAGCCATGCTCTTTGACATACCTAGCTCGGAAATTTTATCATTGTATGGCAATGGGATTACGTACCTTCCTTCATCTGTCCTTGAGTGATTCTTAACAAAGAAATCCTCACAATACTTCTCATCTTTTGTTAATTGTGGACGATGTGGTACTTCCTCAATCTGCCAGAATCTTTTAACTACTTCGTCCAATTCTGTTTTGGCAAAGTGTACTTTGACAGAGTGTTGGTGCACTGTACGGCTTTCTCCAACAGGACCTGAAATAATCCAACCAAATCTGGTTCTCTGTGCACATGGTGTCCGAGGTGGTCCAGTTATCAGTCCACTTAATAGGAACTCTGGCCTTACATCGGAACCTAACAAAATATCTACTGGACCTGACTTCAAATACTCAGGGTCAGCCAGTGTTAGACCTTCCAAATGGTCCCAATTACTTTTGACATTATCGCTACAACTGAATGTAGGTAAGTCACACGTTACTTGTTTAAGTACCAAAGCATCAACATTCATATTAAAATCATTAACCATGGAATATAACCTTACCGATACTTCTGCCTTTGCAACATCACAATTCTTACCAGTGATGCCATCGACATTTACTTTACAGCTGGTTTTGGTTAATCCAAGAGCTTTAGCACATTTCTCTGTTATGATACAATTCTCAGCTCCATCGTCTATGAACGCTCGTATGGTTACATAATTTCCAAATGACGTTCTAGCTTTCACCAGGGCTGTAGAAAGTAGCACTTTCTTTGATGCACAAAAATTCACATTAGCTGATGTAGATGAACTTGGAACTGGTTCCTCAACAGCTGGTTTCTCTTTCTCTACTTTGGAATCCGATTTCTTATTCTCCAAATGTAGAAGAGTATTATGGGTTAACTTACACTTTTTACATTGGAATTTAGTATTGCATTTTTCGCTTCCACTTCTATGGCCTGCCTTAAAACAAACAAAGCACAACCTTTTCGATTTTACAAAATCAATTCTCTCTGGAATACCTTTTTCCAGGAATTTTTCACACCTAAATAAGCCATGACTTCCCTCACAACATACGCATTGATTGGGTTTACCTGAGCCAAAATTTGCTCTTGAAGTACCTGATGGAACATTTGAGTTACCTTTACCACCAGTACTCAAAATTAGGCTTTTCATGTAATTCTCCAAGTAATCCTTTAGATCAGAATACTTGGGAATCCTTTTGGTCTTAAGTGAAAGACTCCAATCCATTCGAGTGTCCGGATCTAGTTTGTCAATGACCAAAAATACAAGGATTGGATCCCAAGATGAAACATTGACCTTGAGTACTTCCAGACTCCGAACACATTCATGTGTAACGTCAATTAGCTTACGTAGTGCTTGAGCACTTTGCTTCTGAATACCTTGCTGTTTTACTAAAGTCCTCAAAATTGAAAATATCAAATCACGCGAATTTGCATACCTATCCTCAAGTGCATCCCATGCTGGTTTAAAATTGGCATCAGATGTGGTGAATGATTTAATCACCTTCTCAGCATCACCTTTAATTGATGATTTCAAATATTGTAGCTTTTGCCCGTCTGATAGGCTTGTATTTTGTAGTACTGTAGCTTTGAACAAATCGCTGAATGACAACCAATCTTCATATTTTCCATCAAATGTGGGCAATTCTAGTTTGGGCAATTTAACATTTGCTACCTTGTCATTCGTCTTATGTTTGTCCTTATGCTCTAGCACCTCTTGCTCCATAGAATCAATTACGTCTTGAAGCACTTGCATCTCCCTTACTTTTCCAGCAAGATGAAGATCGCCACTTTGGAGTTTAATGCATACCGAGCATAACCCATCTTCAATATTCTCTAATTTCTTACGGAAGTATTGAATCTTTGACTCCCATTGTGTAATCTTATGGAGATTAATATCATCTGGAGGACACATTTCCATATTGCTCCTCGCTTCATTTATTTTAGTTGATAAGGTCCTTATTTGAAGTGAATACGCCCCATATTGAGCTACTTCGTCGCTGGTTGGAGCTGATGTGGATGTTTCAGCTTTATCACTAACCTTACTAACACTTTCAGCTTCGCCGTCAGCCATTTCAGCTAATAATTAAGTCACTAAAACTCTCAGTAAATTAGCACAACCAATGAAGATAGTTAATTTTTCTAGAGTTAATTATCAGTTATTTCCGGGCCTTCTTTCCCGGGTTTCGGCACCAAATGTTGGGTCGGAATCCTAATTACTAGAGTGATAGTTCCCTTGACCTAATCAA
Source organism: Xenylla mediterranea (assembly GCA_034700645.1). NCBI lineage: Eukaryota > Metazoa > Arthropoda > Collembola > Poduromorpha > Hypogastruridae > Xenylla > Xenylla mediterranea. The sequence continues at coordinate 10,421 of JAQGCY010000122.1, read as the reverse complement.
TGACTGGAGATTAATTCTCAAGCACGACGATGTGAAGCGTTGGTTAGGCTCAAATAATAAAATAGACTTTATTTCAACTAACTTAATCCTAATTGTAGCAGTGACACAACGTGTCTAATTATGTAGGGCACTTAAGCCAAATAGTGGAACTTAATCCTAATTAAGGGCACTGAAGCCAAATTAATGGGAATTTAGGATAGCCTAAAGCTTTTCTTCCTATTCCTTTCAATCCAAAATTAATACTCCTACTTCGTAGTAGATTCTAATGTGCTTATGGCACGTCGTCTCCTAGAGTTCTAAGATCCAGGTATTTCTACCGACAGATGTCCATGGCTCTAGTGACGCTAACTAATTCTTGACTCTAAACTTAATCTCGTACCCAACAGTGCTTCTGTTTCGGAACTCCTATGAGGAATTATAACTCTTATTGAATTTATCTAATATGATCAAACTAGTAAGTACCAGTAATTCAAAAAGCAGGTTAATTTAAATCTGAACTAAATGATTGTTGCGATACAATCGATAGGGTGAAAATGACACCTACGGAAGTTTCCATTGTGTGACATAAAGGATTAAAATAAAATATACATCTGCAGTTGATCTTGGAGTGATACACCGGAGGTTCCTTTGTAATTTACCTTTAGTGTATCTTATTTGAAGAGATTTTCTGGATCTCCTCTTATATGCTCTTTGGTCCTTTTTTTCCAACTGATTCATTCTATTTATTAAAAAGTTTAAATTCAATTTTGAAATCGAGATTCTTTGAATAATGTATCATGGAAAAAGTTGAAAGAGAGACATCCGCACCCCAAAAATAAAATAGAAAAGAACATGGATGATATGAAATACAACGTTTTTTTATTTATTCAGATTCACGTTTCATTTCCAATCTACTGCATTCCAACCATGAATTCGAAAGGGTATCAAAAAGTAAAGTATTTCTATATCTATAGCACATTTGCATGGTTCCTCGTATCTATACTGTATGTTCCAAAAAGAAAAAAGTCGTCATCATAGAATTTCAAAAGTCAAGGCAGATTTAACAATAGCACAAAAAAAAATTTAATTTACTTAGGTTTCATTTTACTATGTACTAGAGAAAAACAGTGTTAATAGTTTGGGAATCAATTTGGGGTGTGTACATTTGCATTGGAAACAAAAAAAGACAATTTGTACCCGTTCAAAAACTTTCGTTTAAGAAGTTTCTATTCTTTTTCTTCTTTATTTTCAAGTTGACAAAACAATTAGTTTCATAAAAGAAAAACTGTGGATGAATAGCATCAGAAAAGCATACAAATACAATAAGTTTTCAGTATTCTTTCTTTTCTTTTGTAAAATAGACTCAAAGATACAACACCAGCAGATTCTGAGTAACGAAGATTCAGATGAGAATTCAACTACTGAAGATGGAGATGACGCAGTTGTCAATTATTCAGACTTTAAAGCCAAGGAAAAGGATTCTCCATCTCCCAAAAGAAAATCAATCGAAAGAAATAATATCAGTCATTCCCGTAAATCTGGTACTAAACGTAAGAATTTTGAAGGTAGTAACCTATCAGAAGATGAGGATGACGAGCCATCGAATCCAGAGGATGAAGATGAAAACTTTAAAACCAACAATGAGGAAGAAGAGAACAATAATGCAAAAGAGGAATATTTTCGATCCCTTGCATCCAAAGGTTTACGAATGGGCAGAAGAGGGATTATGAAATCATTTTCAACTCCTGGTACTGGTTGCGGAAATGGTGGAAATATCAAACGTGCTTATACAGCAACAATGAAATCCCCAGCAGTCGAAACATTACTCCGTGTATTCCCATTGAAACGAAAAAACGAAATAGATGCTGTGCTGAGTAAAACAAGTGGAGATGTAATAAAAGCAATTGAGTATTTACTTAAAGAACAATCTGAAAAGAAACAACATAGCACAGGAAATATTAAAATGGAAATGGGGTCTCCAATATTGGATTTTACCTCAACAATGGACACAACTAAATTTTTTGACTACGCAAATAATGCAGCTGCTGCTGCGGTTGCCCATCTTAATCGTCAAAATATTGCAAATCGCCCACCTACTCCTGAACACATTTCGGCCGCTTCGGCTTTCTCAATATTTGGTCCGGCTTATGCTGCTGCGGCGGCAGCTGCTGCTTCAACTCGATTCAATCAAGGGGGTAGAACACATCAAAATAGATATATGTCAGCAGTACTACCATATAATTTAGCCGGAATACATCCACCAGAATTCTATCATAATGGCTCTTTACCGATGATAACTGCTGCAGTGAGCGGTTATGGTTTGCATGGACAAATTGGTGGGATTCATCATGGTGGTGGTGGAGAACCAAGTTCACCAGGAGGATCTAATGGGCCTCAGGACTCAAATTCGTTACTCAATGGTAGTACCCAACATCATAACAATAACTGTAACAACAAGCAAAATAATAGTGGAACAGAGCGTGAGAATAGAACCACGCCTACTTCATGCTCGGGTTCTGATAGGGCTAGCTACTCAGAGTAAAAGTAAAGATTTGTTACAAAGAATCCTGAATAAAGCGTTGAAAAAGAAAGTAAAGAAAGTTACACTGTTGCACTTTCTCTCTAACCTTAACAGTCTTGCTCTCAGCAACTGCTCATTCAGAAGGAAGCACCGAATAAATGCATTTGGTTGTTATGTTTAAATCGAATCCAGGAATGTCATACACGTAATAGACTAGTTAATTACTGATATCAGAATAAAGTATTTCACATTCCTTAGAAAGCACTTTTCCCATAAAAATTAATTGTGCCAAGGACAAAATACCTCGTAGTCAACATTTAGAAAATTGTAATAAAATAAGAAATAACATGCTTAACACACTCCATTAATTATTTACTAAAATTTTTTTTGATAAATGTAGTCAATATAATTAGCTTAGCGGTGTAACCGGATGAAACTAATAATAATATTATAAGGGCGAATCGAATCTATAGATTAGAAATTATGCGTTGTATAGAGAATAATTTTAAAACAACAAAATAAAAGTAAAGTAGAATTATTTCGAGCTTAATTGTCGTAGCTTTCAGTAGCATTATGTTCATTTAAAATGTTAATAAATAAATAAATACAAATAAATCAAACTGATATGAAGTCTTATAAAGTCTAGATTCATTGGTCACTACTTGTTCCACATTTTGTTTCAGATTCAGAGTCGTACAATTTTACTGTATTATGTCAACTGATATGTTTATTGATAGATCCCTAATATATTCAAGCAAATACGATGAACACAAAAATAGGAGCATACAAATTAAACCCGTTCCGCAAAACTAGGGTGATTTAAAAGGTATATACACTCGTAGATAATGCAAGGGGTTCGTAAGTCTGTCTGATCGAGACAGTTCATATATTTACGGATACGGGTTTTATTTAAGTTTTCCCTATTTTACTCTTTCACAACTTTTGTCCTTAATTTAAACAATAAAAATAAAATAAATGATCACGATTTGCCTCATGATGAATGTAACATGGGAAACTGTCCCGATTTGGTTCATTATGGAAAGGGTTCATCAGTTTAAACTAAGTTATATATATTTACTTAGAAGAATGGATTTGGTTTCAAAGTGAATACAAAAGGATTAAAAACGTGGAGCGTTGAAACCATTAAATTCTATTAAAATTTTTAGTTACTTTATGTATAATGAATCTTTGTAATTGTTATGTTGTAATATCGTTAAAAAATTAGCGAATTAGGTCGATTTTACTTTTCTTAAGAGGGTAGTTCTTAAACCTTTTGAACAACTTCTAACCATATTCTACAGAATTCTGTATTACTTTTTAGGACTGATTAATTGGTCCAAAATTCCTGATCGACCTTTGTCAGCTATTAATTCTTTTTTCATATAAAGTTTGATAGATATTTAAATTCTATTCTATATGCAAATCAGTTTTATTATGATATGAATATGATACATAACAGATTGGATTGACAGCTCTTTTGTATTTAACAAAGTAATCTGTGGTCCAGATTGAGATATCTGAATAATTGAATTCAAATGGTAATCATCAATGTATAATTCCCATCAACTCATCTGAATAATTAACATTCAACCAATGATTCAATAAGTATCCTTTATTCCATATTCTGAGTTTGCTCGTCTTGATGGATTGTTTGTTGCGTGTGGGACGAAACCATAGAGCATCAGCATATTGTTCAAGAGAGACACGTTTCGGTACAATTGAATTGAAATCTCAAACCCTTGATACGTTTATATACTTACATTTTCTACTACGAGGACAACATGAGGAACCATAACCATTGTATTGAATTCGTTTAGACCACACGGAGAAATTAAATCGAGTTTTCATTCACTTTTGATCCATTTCCATACAATTCAATAAAAATTTGATCTTGATAGAGGACGATTACTTTCCATCATGAAAGATTAGATATTAGAAACGCTTGCAAGTAAAAAATAAATTCCATGAAGTAACAAATTAACTTAATAGATTAATTGATTGTATTCAGTAAAAAAAATAATTACAAGTAGAAAATATGAAGACAAAATAATTTTGAAAAATGTAAATAAATAATTTAGAGCTTATTTGTACCAACAAATCCATGTTGATTCAATGATTTAGGACTCCTAGCATTCAAACTACTCATTGAAACTTGTTTATCAGCGAAACAGCCTTTTCTTATGCTAGCAATTTTCCCATGTGGAATTGATGGGTCAAGAAGAACCATATCTGGTACAAATCCAGGAGCATAATCTGGTGTGTTATTCGTGATGATACAAATTGCATTGCCCTGATAGTTTGTTCTATCATAAAGAGTCCAATCCCCATGTCCAGTTGCAATGAAAGATGCTTGTGCTCCATAAGATCTTAGATTTGGCAAGTCAGACGTAATATATTCTTCTTCTCCTTGAAAGTAAATGCCTTGGAACACTGTAAAGGTGTCAGTTCTGTAATCATTTGGACTGCCAACGAATTTTACAGATGAAACATAACCACCAAGATTATTAAAATTCACACAATAGTAATTGGGTTCAAAAATATATTCCATTCCAGCTTCTTGAGCGGCGTTGAAATTTGGTAGATCGAAGAAAAGCCATCTGGATAAAAAGAAAATGAGTAAAAAATAGGTTCACTATTATGAGCGTCTCTTTAACTTACGTTCCAACTAAACAAACTGATTGTGCTAAGTTATCGAATTGATTTAATGAGAGATCATAAGCGTAGTCTGTTGTTGGTACAATAAAGAAATACCCTGTACCATCTCTACCACTAAACAATTTTGCATCTTGAGCAAATTGACTTCTTACAACGGAAACTGTGCACATACACAAAATAATTGATACGATGAGTTTCGACATTTCGGTTTTTCTTTGTAAAAATATTATTATTTTTATTTATTGTAAAATTTTTAGGAAGTTAACTTTTAACTGTTCTGTGAACTAGATTAAATTTTCATTTCAAGTATAAGCCTATATATAGGTGCTGATTTGAATCGGACTTATTTAATCTAGGCTTATCAGAAAATTAATTTGATAAGCTAAGTTAGATTCTGCTGTAAATATTTCCTGAATTCTAGTTAATTTTATGATGCATGACAATAGAATGAATTGACATTCACAAATCACACATGATTGATTACGTCCTAAATTATACTTAATACACGTTCATCAGAAATCATTCAATTGATCATGCTTTGTAAATGTAAATTGTGAGTAATATCTGGAACTGGATAACATAAAATAGTGAATAATGTATGAGTAAACATAAAAAACATCAATTTAAATGAAAACACCTGTTTACATTACCATTAATCGAACAACAGAAGCTAAATTGTGAATTCTGTATCGTAAAGTAAAATGCAAGTTGTCGGCAAAATTGCCAATAAAATAAAATCAAGGTTTTTTAAAGGCATAGTTAGTCGCTATCGCTAAAGGTTTGGAAGTCATGAACAGCGAAAGGTTTATGGTAGAGTACTCAATTCTTGTTTAGTAAAATTTAAAGCCCATTTTCACATTACATTTTACAAATAATAAAATCGTATTCTAATCAACATTTGTTTTACTCATCGGCAGAAGATCGCTAAAATGAGCGTACATAAACATCGATTTATTGTTTAATTTAATGAGCAAATATAAGTAAAATTAACTACTCTAGATTCCTTATTAAACAAGGAAACAATTCAACATGAATTTGTGCCCTGCTTCTAGCTTTTACTAGTTGTAAGAGCAAACAAATTATCAAGGCAATTCTGTTCCAGACTCATAATCGCAACTTTCTGATTAGAATTAGCATGAAATCTATTATGAAGTTATCAAAGTGAGAGCACTTTTGAGCTGTTGCCCTTTGTAATCCATTTTAAAGTCTAATTCAAATCAAAACATAATGTTGGAAATTTTGTAGAATCTTCTATATATGTACAAAAAGTGACAGGAAAATGAATAAGCCTTCTATTTATTTATTATTACTTCTGTCAGTTTCAACCATGTTTCAAACAATAGCGAGTCACTGGAGCAGCACATTTATTTAAATCCAGAGTTTGCTTTCTCACACCAACAAAACACCATTTCTATTCAGATATGGATGAGTTCATGAGTTATTTCAATTACAGCAGTGGTACATCTAGAGGATTAATTTCCGAATGACACGCGGTTACAGCTTACCTATATTCACCAGACATCAGGACATCACCAACCAACTCTAAACTAATCATTCGACATTTTAAATTACATTTACACCACAATAACACTTGAGACCTGAGCTGAGCGGATTATAAAGAGAATAGAACCTAACAACGTTTCAAACTTCTTTGCTCTTCAGTCTTTACTTTAAACTTAAAGCTTTTGTCATTATAAAATCAAAAAGTAAATAAAATACAAATTAAAATGCTGACCATGACATAAAAATCAAATGTTTTATTATTGCATTTTGCTCCCATCAGTTAAGTCAAGGGACAATCGGCGTTTTGTTAAAAACAAAGTTGTCCACTGTCTATCTGTATAAAAAAAATGTATATAAAATCATCCCATTTGAAGAAATCCATGTAATTTACAAAATGACAAATATCTAATCCGACCCATCGATGAAGTTATGTGAGCAGTGTAGTAAATGATTAATGATTGATTGATTGATTATGCCATTAAAGTGCTACATACTCAAACAATATTTTCACTTTTATCACATTTATTCTTTTCTCCTTTACTATGGACGAACTTGACTTTTGTATTATTCTTTTAAGGTATATAAGTTTAAAGTTTCATTTATGTATTCCCTTAACCTCCCACAAATAATTGTTTAAAGTTAAAACAAGAATTTAGTAAATATTATATAAAAACCGTTCTGTTTTCTATTCTCATCCCATCCTTGGCCCTAAAGTGCCACTCGACTTCATTCCATCCAGCCAGACCCCAAAAGGTAGTGGAATCGGAATGGAGTTGAGTAATTTGTAAATATAAAGTATACAAATATAGCAATCCCAATCATTGAATTATTTGAATTGTAATACTCTACACTTTGTTGCCTTTTCTACAAGCAGCGCTTTAAAGTGAAACTTATTGTTCCATTATGCTGTTAAAATTTACATTATCTAAAAATGTCAACAGTTTTTTTTTTCTCGGTTTTGTATGGGTCACGTTCTGCGGTTAAAGAGGTACTCAAGTTGATAGCTTCAAGTTACCTTTGTTGGAGGTCTACTGGAAAAGTAAACAATATTTAATGGATCTTCTATGGTGGGGTTGTATTGTGGAGATGTGGATAAGCGTTACATTGGAACAATGGAAATTAAAAGAGTAACAATAATAATAATACCACGGAATGAGTGTGGTAGAAAAGAAAACCAAGATCATCGCCACTCCTATATCTGATTTTATTTAAATCAAATGAGGATTCAGCATTTGGCACATCATCGCACATCTCTAATCAAAAGAGAAAGTTTGCATCGGCCTGACTGTGACTTTGGTATAAAATACAGTTGACTCTTTGAAATATAAATTTTTTTTATATATTTTTTGATATAAAAATGATATCAAATATACATAATTACGGATTCAAATTGAGCATTTTTTATTACAAAACAATAAAATTATCATATAAATTGATATCAAATGTCTTTTATTGTTCCATAAAAATCTCTCTCTAGCTGGTACTAGTATCCAAGGCCCTTTTATTTCTCCGAAATAAACAACTCATTCATGAACTGATCTGATCTAAAGTAGGTCTGCACACTATATTATAATGAAATGACAGTATGTTTTTTAATAGTATATCATTTCCAAGTCCGCAATTGACTAAATAAAAAATTATACAGTTCTAAATAAACCTGTCAAAGCCACACAATCAAATGGATTATGTTTTTTAGGAAATTAAACTTCCGATTTTATTGATTCTGATTTACATGTACCCATTTTATTATTTTAACCAAATTGTCAAGTAGGCTTCAAAGATGATGAAAATGAAATTACTCAACATCCATGCAGATAAGGTTAAAAGTTATATGTGTTCTTTGTATTCCGGAAATTCAAAATAATTAAAATTTCCTCAAGCAAAATTCCAGATAGATTAAATATCAACCCCGAATAAAGTAAAAAGAATCAAAGCGATTGCTATTATTAGTTTTCATTGGATTTTTAAATTAATTGAGTTCAAAATCAAGGAAAAGCTAAAGCTTCGAAAACATATTCAATATTTCAATGGAATCGATTGCTGTTGTGAAAGCACATATCCCCAATCACAGGGCATAGTTAAAAATTTCCAACGAATCTTGACTCTAACAAGACCTACCGCTGGCAGTTTGCAAGCTATTCTTTCTCAAGGGTTTCATACATACTATTATTGTACTCAATTTTGAAGCAGAAGACAAACATATTTTTATAACGATCATTCTGATACTTGATGTCCAAGTAAGTTTCCTATTCGTGTACTTACAATCGACAATAGTTAAACGGGATTACTTCTGCTATTATTTGTTTGGTGAGTTTTATGTACTTGTGATTGTAAATTGTAATCAATGGCAGCAGTGGCAAGAGAATTTCAAAAAGACTTTTTTGTTTATTTTTAAATTTAATGTATTTCACTCTTTGGAGTACTTGAAGGGTCAAGTAGCATACGAACCAATGCACAACCAATTTTATAATACCTTTCTATTGAAATTATGTATTCAATAATAATAATGTATTTATTCATCCAACCAATATTTCAATACTTTGTATAATATGCACTTATTGGCAATTAGTTAAATACAGTCTACAACTACAATCTACTCGAGCTTTATGATTATGAATTCCTTTATCTCCTCAAGACAACATTGCATTGCATATGGAAAAAAATTAGGGGTTTGATTTTGAATCAAGCGATCAAATAATAATTGAATGCAGAACAACAGATCGATTCCTCAAACCATACCATACAATACAATCTACAAACGCTGAAGGTAAAAAACATTTCCTTTGAACGGACACACTTAATCGAATGAAACTCAATACTTGAGAATTTTGTGTGTTGAGGAAAAGTTTTATTGAAAGAGTTGATAGTTGATTGATCTCAAAGTATCTTTGAACTACCAAGAAATAAATGGCTTGGATAACATTTAAACAATATGATTTTTTTTTATATTCCAATGAAATAATGAAAATGGGCTGACAACTGAAATGAAAGCTTAAACAGAATACAGAAGTATCTCCACATGCATGTGTATTATTCAATTCATTCAGAATCAGAACATAAAATAAAAATAAAAACGCTAAACCCATAATGAATGTGTAACCAACAAAAAAATATTATTTGTTCAACCATGATGAAATGAAAATATATTCAATGATTTTATTTTATTTTATTTGTGTGAGTGTCCACATACATAATAGATTTGTCGTTGAATACCCATATGCCTCGAATATAAAGTAATAATAATAATCGTTTAATATTAAATTGAATAAAATAAAATAAAACCTTTTAAAACATTGAAACAATACGAATACGAATACCCACAAAAAAAAGTCTAGTCTAGTGAATGTCCCGGAAATCCATGCCATGCCCAACGCCCCCACTATTAATTTCACAAACAATCCCAGACCAATAGATAACTCCCACTAAGAAAACGTCCAATTGTTTTGGTTTGGTCCATTTTGAAACCCTTCATATTATTATTTTTTGAATGAGAATGATTACAGTATTCGGTGATATTCAGAAAAAGAAAGCAAAAGGATTAAATTTCATTGTATTTTGTATTGCAACTAAGATGAATATAAGTATGCTTTATTTTATTAACCCCAAAATTTAATTTGTAATCGTAAATCACACAAACAAACAAACTAACACAAATCGTCAATTACACCGTCTGTTTTGACGGAATTAGTGCCTTTGGTACTTAGGCCGGCAATACGGTTTACTCATAACGTTAGAATAAGTTTTAGTTCCGTTCATTCGTATT
>JAQGCY010000121.1:0-27836 GCA_034700645.1 Xenylla mediterranea | reverse complement strand
AAAACTTGTTTAAAAATTTGCTTTTTCTTGCGGGGTACCTTTCCATTGTACCGTTTTAAATGGTCCACCCGATATATGTACATACACGGCCGTGATCATCACAATAGCCCATGACCCGTTGTCAAGTCAACTTGGGTCGGGCTAAAAATATACAGAGACCATCTCGATCTCACATTTATGACTAATTTTAAGTAAACAATTAAATGTATCAGGAAAAATCTTTAAACGAGCATCTTAGCAGGACTATCTAGTATGTCTAAATGTGAATACGTATATACTTTTATGAGGTTCGTAAAATGCGTTTTGTCTCAGTATAATTATAGCTATTAAGTGGTTCTTGTTTTAAGGGTGTTAAAGAAGACATTTGTTTCCTTCCTTAATTATTATTGACGGATGACATCTGCTAAAGATATTTTAGGGATTGTGTTTTCACAATACACTACACCATACAACATAAAGTAGAAGCATTCAAACAATAGTATAATGTTCTAGAGTCAGAGATTCGCATTTCATGTCCTAAATACTTCATACACTTTAATGGTCTATACCTATTTTGTATTTAAAATTTATTTGATAATTAATTAATTACTTGTTTTTATGTCTTTACAGGGTTTATGTCCAGGAAATTATCTTGAAATGATTGAAGATAAATACAGTCTAGCTCAAAATGGGGTAAGTTTTTACATAGCCCTACTATGTTATTTTAACCAGTCTTGTACAAATAAATCATCCATTCGTTTACGTTTAATATTTATTTATATTAATAATTTAAAAAATCTGCAAGCCATCAATTAGCAAATTCAAATTCGCAACTTGTTTTTCTTGTATTTATCTCAGTTTGATTAATTTATGCTCAACGTTGCAAAATATACTTCAACGTTTACTATGTATTGGTACAACAAGTTTTAGTAAGCAAATAAATAAAAAAAGGAAAGAACATTGACCATTTGCAGAGATTTTACATGAATTTGGATAATGTATGCAGTATGCTTTTACGATACCCAAATTATTTACCCTGCCATTTTTCCTACCTAACGCAATACTTGTTGTATGCAACGATAATCCCGAGCAGGGAATGGTTTAGGGTGAAAGTACTGAAGATTTTACGTATACTCCCTAGAAATCTAGAATGAATTACCAGTGAATCCTCATGAATCTTTGAATTACATTCACAATCAATAGCTTTACGCATGTATGTGAAATATAAACATGCAAGGGTTTGGGCCCTTTCTCCGCGTATTATATACTTTCTCTACGGATATGATTCATTCATATTTCTCTTATACTAACACGAATTGAATGATTTGATTTACTCTTACTTGTGATAACTTTTTTTTTAACTAAAAAGGTCTTAAACAAATATCAAAATTGTTTATCGTATTAATTTTGGAAGTATTACTTATTTGTTTCGTTTTTATTGTTCTACAGAATATTTTAAAACAACGCTCAATCGAGGCTTTGGATACATACGATTTTCCTAAGGAATTTAAAGATTCATCCTCTTTTTTGTCTTCATTAACCCCGAAAATAAATAATCCTTTACCCGATGATCAACCGGAATACGACGTTCCAAAAAGTTCTTTGCCGATTTACACTACCGCATCTCTAGTTAGAGCAAAGAAAAATGAAAACAATCCAATTTCATTCTTATCAGATGGAAGCATAAACAGTAAACGTGTATCTTCAGCATCCTCATCAACTTCCTCTTCTGGAATAAGTGCTAAAAGTTTTGATTGTCCATCTTCATCGTCCACTTCTTCTGAAAACAATATTTATGCTAATGAACAGGCATCTATATTCACAAGAAATAATTTTGTACGAAGCAGTCGTTCTGTGAATAGTTTACGAAGTTGCATTTCTGTATCAACTGATAATGTAGATTCAACGCCTGAATATGATGTTCCACGTCCTTCATTAAGCATAAAAGACAGTTCTAATTTATCGGGAAGTCGACCAGGTAGCTCCATGTCACTTACTACAACTAAACCCTTACAAGCAAGCGAGTCTAGAGATAGTGGACTGGACATGTATGACGTGCCTAGGTCAGTGAAGGATTGCTTGAATATTTTTGAATGCAAATATGACACTGTTCAAAAACGAAGACACATTTCTGGTGCAAGCATTCCCTCAGCAGTTAATGCCATGAAGCGTTCGAGTATATGCTCTTCAAATGGTAGTAGCTGCAACGATTGCAGCACTCATAGTAGTAATGACAGTAATCCAGTAACCAGAAGATTTGGAGTTATTTTACGAAGCAGATCACCAGCGGTCAATAAAAGCGAGAGCCTAATCTCAAGCACTGGGGAAATATATGATGTCCCACCTTCCACATCTGCTGGAACTTCCAGAAGCCCATCAATTAGAAGCCAGTTACAAGATTGTGTGTATGACTTACCAGCCGAAACACGTCAACTGTCGCTTTGTGGTTCAACTGAAACTTTATCATGTAGTGAAAGTTACCGTGAATCTTTTGATAAAAGAGAAAGTAACACAAGCTTGCTGAAACGAATTTCATCAAATTCCACTATTAATAATCCTAGCCATTTTAACTCCGTTACCAATAATTTTTCGTTACCATTGGAAGTCAAACTTTTACCATTGTGCCCAAAGGCTGCAGTCTCTGTTTGCGAAAAATTAAGACAAGAAGTTATCACTGCCATTCAATCCCTCCTTAACTTTGTTAGACCAAAATGGAGAGTCGAAGACAATTTAAAAGAAATCATGCCTGAACTAAGATTTACTTGTGTTAGACTCAATTTAGCATTAAAAGTAAGTGTCACACTTTTATGCATAATTTAAATTTATTTTGCTAATGAATTTTTTATTTTATACTTTTTAGGACTTGAACGAATTTTGCACAAGAACTGTTTCAAATGCTAAACACTTAGAAATAGATTCTTTAGTTTTGAGGCTCCGGAAGCTCGTTGCTCCACTTACAAATGGTTCACAGATAGTACAGAAAGACATTGATGAATTAGAGGCATATTTATGGTCTGTTGATCGATTAAGCCAAAGCTCAAATGAGGCAGAAGATTCCTCAGATGCATTGGACCAATTAGTTATGTGCGCTCGAAGTTTGCAACATGATGCTACAGAAATTGCCAACTTTATTGCTCTGAATTCTTCCGCATTGTTTAAAGATAAGGAAGGAAGTAGTTCTCGAGCCTCAAATGTCAGTATTCCAAATATTCCTGCCGTAAGTTAATCAAAAATTAAGTATGCTCTTCTGAATTTGTACTAAATATGCTTTGATTACTAATAAATTATAGATGGTTCCTAGCTCTAGTCAACCAATTCTTGATTCAATTGTTTCACAGCAAGCACAAGTAGTGGAAGATGGCGAGGACTATGATTATGTAACGCTTGTAACTGCTGAAGATAAAGTTAAACCAGAAGCTCCTCTTCCTCCCGTGAACTCAGTTCCAGTCGATATCCCATGCACTCTAAATTCAAGAGATCAGCAACTCTTGGAATTTTATTCAGCACAAATTGGTTCGATAGCTCCACTACTGTCTCAATCAATATCAACATTTATTTCATCCGTACATGCAAATGACCCTCCTAAGATTTTTAATGGGCATTTGAAATATGTAATTTTGCTGGCCTATAAAATGTTATTTGCTGGAGATACAATTCATAAAAATATTTCATCAGATATGACAATTAAATCTAATATAGAATTACAATCTGATCAACTTCACAAAGCAGTAATTTCACTTCATGAAGCAAGTAAAATTGCAAGTCGGGATTTTCCTAAAATCTTACCAATGCAAAAAATAGTTGATCACGTATGGGAAACTACCTCTGCAGCTACAAAACTTAAGAAAGTTATATTTAATGCATGTTTATAAAATTACTATTACCAAAATTCAATCGAATTTCTTATATTTATGAACTTTCAAAGATTTCTGTGTAAACAATTTCATAAAGTGTTTGACAAAAGAATGAGTTAAAAAAAATGTAAATTTATTTATCCATTGTTTTAGAGACTAGTCAAACTTGGGTATAGAATTCACAAAACCTGCCATATCACGGAATTTTAATTGTAGACATGAAAACCAAAATGAGCTTCCTTATTATGTCTAATATACATTCATATTGCGGACGATTTTGAAATAATAATGTCTTCACCTTAAATAATTTATACTGTTACAGTAGCAGGAGGAACTCATCATTCATCGATTAATTTACTAAATCTTGCTGAGCAGAGAATCTGTCAGTTTTTTTCAACGATATCATCTAATATTAATACTGCTGTATATGTACGAAATTATTATGGTCCATTCTAACTCTAAATTAAATATCGATTATTGGCTTTTTCAAATTTTAACAAAACTTTAATCTAAACTAGGATTGTATTATAAACTATACAGTAATAAGAGACGAGAATAATTGACAGACAATAAATAAAAATCTTTGATAATTGCAATGAACTCCTCCATCAAGGTTCTTTTTTTTCATATTATGTATTGCAAACTCTTTTGCTTGGATAATGAACAACACAACAATTCCAAACATATTGAAGTTAGAATCCATTTCCAACCTGAACTACCTCAATTCAATCAGTCCTTAATAATAATATCAGGATCGGGAAAAAGTTTCTCTAATTTATTGCTTACATTCATAACATATATAATTTAAGCAGAAAGTTAATTGTTTGTTTTAATGAAACTGTGCAGTTTAGATATAAATGCCTGTATCAAGTTGCAACTGTCCAAATGCCATTTGGTAATTATGAAGTAATGACGACGTTTTTTGGGCTTGGAATATAATAATCGATATAGAAAACGAATAAACATCTATATCAATTAAAACAACATCATAAAGGGAAACCTAATCGCTTTGCTGAGAAGAAAACAGGCAACTCACTTTGCTTTTTTATAAATTACAATTGATAGACGCTAGTGTGGAATTCAATAACTGAAACAGTTTAATATTTCAAATAAACACAATTTTCACATTAGGAGCTCATTATGTCGAAATTTTATTTTGCAAATGCACTTTTGACGACGCTTGTTATAGGCTTCGTTTTGGAAATCGTACTAGTGGCAGGTAAATTTAGTTCACGTTAATAAGAATGAACCTTTAATTTGATGGAATTTTACCACCCATATCCTCAGGTCAAACCCCGGCACCAGTCCCAGACATAAATTGTGAATGTCAATATCTTCGAGATGCAGGGGGTTGTATTATAAGTCGTGGGCCCGTAGATACAGGTTATAAGTGTCGATGCCGTAAAAATACATTTTGGATTTGGACAGGGTGTAATGGTTCAAGAATTCAATGTAGTCCAAATGAAGATTGTCCAGCTAATTGTGCAAATAAAGAATGTTGTGAATTGAGTGGTGGAGATTGTAAGGGATATTATTAACAACAATACAATAAATTTTTTTCCTCTTCATAAAAATCATAATTTGAAAAATATATTTTATATATGCTTTATTTTATAAAAATAGAATGGAATAATATTCAATAAAGCTTCATTTATTTATTTATTTAATTACAAGCCTTCCGGCTTGCTTCGCTACGCGAAGATGTTACAATGCAGCGGCAGACTTTGTGCAAAGTCTCTATAATTGTGATTCAATTGAACATGTTTTATTCTGCTTATGAAGTAAACATTTCAGAATAAAAGTCCAGGATTTCCAAGACCAATTCTTGTGATAACAACTTCTCCAAAATCAGGCAAACCTATCCCCAGCCCGAACTTGGACTTCGTGAAAGCTTTCGAAGAGAACTTACTCTGTAAATAATTTGATCAGAATATTCAAGGTCAAAGTTGAAAGTTTTAAAGCCAAGTTCAAAATTTCAGGGCCGTAATTGAAAATTTCACGGTCAAAGGGTCGGAGCCAGTTATTGAATAGAACTGGTGGGTGCAAACATCTAAATTTTCAATAAAATTGCATAGAACCAAAGTTAAAAATGTTAGGGCCAAAGTTGAAAATTTCAGGGCCGAAGTTGAAAGGCACCGGCACTTGTTGAAGGCCATGGACATGGTGTATGTGTCGAGGAACAAAGTACCTCTTGCACATCCTGGGGGTTAGGACTAAACCTCCAGAAAATTTGGTCAAGATCGGTCCGGTAGTTTGGGAGGAGTTGTGTTGTGTTCACAAGAACTGATTTTAGAAAGCCGGTCATAATCTTATAATTAGTAGAGAATAAATTAATTATTGTAATAAACAAACGCCAGAAAATGCATGATGTTTGATGCCTTGTTTATTGTTCAAAAGAACACTGTTTCTTCTCCTTCATTGTCAATGTCAATAGTAAAAGAGCGAAATCGGCAAATAATTACTGGGAAATCTCTGGGTTTTTTGTAAGTTTAGGCCTCTGTTCCCGTCCAAGGTAATTATTAAGGGCCTCATGTTCTGTCCCCTTCCATTTCCAAAATAAAATTGGACCTCTTCTTCGAAAAATCTGGAAAATACACACACCGCCGACAACAATAACTCAACAATGGATACAAACGCAACTGCTACTACTAGAACCTTAGAAGAAGTAAATGAAATACTAGAAACTGCTAAATTGGATCCTAAGGATTTACTTGGTCTAACTCAGGTAAAAGTATACGTAAAATCATCATGAAAATCTAGGATAGTGTGATAAATAGTGGACTGAACTGATTTTCTGATGGTTTGTTTTATTTAGGAAATATCCTTTGATACCAATTTTGCTGGAAGAGAACTCAAGCTAATTGAATTAGATCCTGAAATTACGGAAGCCCTGACCGTTGGAACAAGGTGTGTTTGTTTTTGCTTGGTTGACCATGACTTAATTAATGATTATTTTTATGTTTTTACCTACGTTTAGACTTGTCTTTCGTGGAGATCCCAATGATTTGGCTGTTTTATGCACAGATAAATCAACGTTCGAAATTAAGGAAGCTGAAACTTCCAATTCTCTCTTGTTATTAGAAGATTTGATATTTCCAAATGAAGCTAAGAGCAGTCCAGATAAAGAAATCCAGAAGCCCAAAATAGTGGGACCTACACCAATTACTGAATCGGACTCCTGCGAACGCGAAGTACTAGATAGAGAAATCAAAAGTCAAACTGTAAATGCTAAATTACAATTAAGATTTAAGCCAAAAAGTTTGACGGTTTAAATATAATTTACTTCGATTGTTTATATAGGTTCTAAGCGTCGCTCACTCATACTTGGAGCTAACACGTATAAAACCAAATTTAAGAAAAGTTTATCAAATTCTAGAACCGTCAGCGTACAAGGGGGATTTTGAAAATGTAAGAAACTTACTAATAGTTAACCATCCTTTTAAATCAACAATTACAGTAGTGAATAATAGTTTTATCCTTTGTGTTTCATGATAGGTTAGTATGGATGATAGCATAACTATACCGGAACCAGTATCAATGGAAACTCTATTAGACAAAGTACCAGCTAGTGAAGCTGAAATTACAAAGTTCCTGGAAGAGAATTTAAAAACTGTTTTAATCGATGGTAATCATGAAATACTTTGTCAGCTAATCAGAAACTCAAATTGTTTGTAATACACTTCTGATAATTAACACTAGGTACCATACATCTTATGGACGACGATTATCTATTTCAAGTTCTGTCACAAGTTCTGGATTATATTGAAAGTCAATCTTGGAACCGATCAAACATTCAGAAACAAGTAGTAGTTGAATTCTTAACCGGACTTCATCCAAAGTTTATACTTGAAAAAATATTTGATTGGTTTTTCTTTCGAAATCCACCAGCAGAAAAACAAGACTCCACAGGAGAAGAGGATCTAGGTTGGTTTACGTTGTTCATTTCTCATTTGAGCCAAAGATTCGATTACTAAACGCTTAATTTTTCTAGTAATGGATGTAGAGGACGAAGAAATTTATTCTATGAACGACTATGAGATTAGTAGATTTCTTGGAGAAGTTATCCTTAGATCTGGAAAACGCTTCAATTTGGCTGATTTTTTGCAAGCATGGAAGCAAAGTGTTCCAAATGGTACTGAAGCTTTTAATTTACTTAATGTTCGTAAACCCTGCTACTTTTTCTAACAATTTCGTTTATTCAGGAATTCAAGTAAATCTGAATCAACTTGAAGGACTTGCTGTTACTAATACGGAAGTTAGCCCACATGTAATCTGGTACTTTTCAACCCTGACCATGCCTGATTCAGTTGCTGATAGGTTTTCAATTTTATATGAAACAAAAGCAAAATGGAGGCATGAAGAAATTCTTCCTTATATTCAAGACTGTGTAGTTTCATTACAATCTGCTGGTAATTTGCTAACTAAATTTTCAAGGGTTCATACTGTTAATGGAGCCAAGTTTTACTCAGCAAAACACTCGAAATAAATGTTTTTGATTGTTAGAATAAAATGTAAATTCATTTAACTTGTTCTCAAAATTATTAAATTCTTTCACTTGCCAATGGAACTTTAAATATTTTCGTGAAAACTGATGTATACTAAATGGAGCCAAGTTGCCTTGGGAACGCGGATTCTTATGTTTGGAAAGCTTTAAATCTTAATATGCATCTTTCTCGATATTCGTCATTCTCACAATTCACCCTGCATAATCACTTTCTCCATTTGAGAATGGGGATTTGAGCACAATTACATAATTTGTGTACTCAAAAAACATTCCTGTAATTGAAGTTGAATTGAAATTACAACATTACTGAACTTGCTTGGTTGAAAATATCAAGGGTTTCGATCTTGTCAACATGCATTTTCCAAGTAAGTAAAGAACGTTTGTCGAAATTTTGGTTTGTATACAAATTACTAATTTTTTGTGATTAGGCCCTTATGACGTTGACGAATATCAGGATCAATTAGTAAATTATAACTATGCTTTGAATGCATTGGCACCTGTCGATTATACTGCTTTATCCTACTTATGTCCACCTAATGCACCATTTGAACTTGCATGCTGGCAAAAGCGTTTACCTTCTCCAAGATGTAAGCCAGCTTCACATTACGCTAGGGTAAGAGTGATATTTAAGCAATAATTTAAAGTGAAGTTGATTAAATTCATTTTTTTAAACACTTAATAGTGCGTAGCACATATTCTCTGCAATCGACCTTGTGAAAGACCAATGACAGCTCCTGGAGTTTATGCTGATGATATCACAAAAAGGACAGTGACTCATGAAATCCATACAGAAGATGAATTATTTCGGCTAACAAAGTATGCTCCAAATAAACTACTTTATTTGTACTATAATTAACTTCCCAATTTCAGAGCGAAATATGGAAATCAATTCTTGAAACGGGACATATTTCATTTACCAATGGATTTTGATCGTGGTGATGGGAACAAAGACAATGATTGCTGTTTCGGAAGTTCGACCCAGCGCCTTGTTTTACCCAAATTGACTAGATCTGTGAGCCGTCATGCTTATGAACACCACCCTGTTTATGAATACGAGTACGAGACAGATTATGAAGTTGAATATGAGCCTGAATATGAGTATGAATATGAAATCGGACCCAATGGGAAACTTAGAATTAAATTGGATTCGAAAGGAAACAAAGTTCTTAAATTGGATAAAAATGGAAAGCCAATTCCTAAAACTGACGAGAAAGGCAATGTAATTTACAAATTGGATCTCATGGGTAAACCAATACCCTTAGTGGATAAACATGGGAAAATTGTTTTCAAGAAAGATGCAACTGGGAAAAGAATACCTAAAAGGGATGAAAGTGGAAATGTTATGTTTAAAACTGATGAGAAAGGCAAAAAGCTTACAAAAATTGACCCTGTGTCGGGCGAACCTATTGTAAGGCGTGATTCAAACGGAATGAAAGTTGTAAAGTTAGATACATTTGGAAACCCAATTTTTCATGTTACCGAAAGGGTTGTTGATGACGATGAAATTCGAAAAAATCTTCAAAAGGCAAAATCTCGACGTTTTAAATCAAAACGAAGCTTATCACAAGAAGAATATGAATTCAGAGATTTGAGGATAAAGAAAAGTGCCCAGAAGCAGAAAGAGCCTCATATTAAGAAACATAAAAGCAAGCGAAAAGTACGAAAAGAAGATTTTGATGATGATGACGATTATCCAAAGCCACGACGTAGTCGGAAACGGATTGAGCAAGGTACAAAAGATAAGTCTTTTAAAACCAAACGAAACAAGTCGGATTACAACCAGTATGACGAGTCAAATTCACGCCACAAAAAGAGAGAGAAAGATAAGACATTCGATGCCAACATCAATAAACAGAAGAGCAAACAGAAATTTCGAAAAGATGAATACGAAGATTCAAAGTCTGCTCGTTATCGTTCGAACAACAAATTTGATAAGCAATATGATTCTCGTACCAATCAAAAGCAAAGAAACAATGCTAAGGATAGAGAAGATTCAAAATTAAGTCGAAAGTATGGTAGGGACAGGAGTTATGATTCTGATACAAATCAGAAATACAAGACTAGATCAAAACATGGAAGAGATGAATATGATGGTTTAAAATCTGGACGGAAGTATGATAAGCATCATGAAAATGATACCAAGCAATACAAAGTCAAGAAAGGTTTTTCGAAGAATGATTATGATGAGGATTTGAAGACAAATCGCCGAAGCAATAAATCAGAACGGGAATTTTCCAAGAATGCAAAAGATTGGTCAAATCGCCGAAACGACAAATCAGAACGAGAATATCGTAAGAATGAAAAGGACACGTCAAATCGCCGAAATGACAGATCAGAACGTGAACTTCGCAAAAATGAAAACGACTGGCCTAATCGCCGAAATGACAAATCGAAACGTGAACGCCCAGACCCGGACTATGAAAAAGACTGGCCAAATCGACGAAATGACAAATCAGAACGAAAACATCCCAATAAAGAAAAATCTTGGTCAAAACGCAGGAATGATAAATCAGAATCAGAACTTCCAGATCGTGGAAGAGACTGGGGGAGAAGCAAAGATGTAGCTGGAAAAAGAAGCTTGAGTAATCGAAGTCGACCAGAAGCTAACAGAAATCAAAAAATTACTGAATCTATTTATAAGAATAGGCGAAATGATTATTCAGTCAGTACTGAAAGAAAACAGGACCGATCTCAGTCTAAAAGGCATTATGCAAATGAAACTGATTTACATAAAGTGAAATCTGGTGAATTCAATCGAAATAAAGCTGGGATGATGATTAAGTCTCCAAACCCACGGTCTGGCTCAAGTCCTTGGAAGGTCACTGGTAAAAAGCAAATTGATTTCGGCAATGACTCCAAATATTACAAATCCGTTGGACCAAAATATATGGATAAAGAAGATGGTGGATACTCTAAATACGATAAGCGGAACATCGTTGTCAACAAATCTCATGGCTACTCAAATAGAGGAATCGAACGACGGTCTAAATTAAGTGTAAGAATCAAAGATGATAGACGACCAACTGCTAGTGGTGATGCAGGAAAAAGTAGTTTCGAGCATAGCAGCCCATCCCCAGCAAGGCATGCTACTAGTGTAGTTAATGCTGATCGTTTGCGTAAAATTCAAAAGAGTAATTTAATGCTGGCTGAAGCAGGAAATAAGCCTTCTCGTTATAAAGTTCAAAGAATGGTCCCAGATCCAAAATATTTCACTTCGCGATATGACTTTAAGAAAAAATACAAGACAAAGCAGGCAAAAATTAAGGAAAAATTATCCAGGATTTTGAAGAATCAACCTTTTAAGCCACTTCCTTCTCTTAAGAGAAGCAAAGTAGATGAGAGCGAGACCGAAGGAGATGAGCTCGATGAGTTTGGAAGCGTTAAAAACATTAGGAGTAAATTTGGTGGAGAAGGAGATGCAAGTAATTCGTTTTCAGATCCTCAATTAAATTCATGCTGGCATCTTGCTAGGAATTTATATCGAAAACAAGCAGTGAAAGTATTGGCGATTCCTAACCCAGAAACCGTAATGAACTTTGTACAAGAAAGATATTCTGGGTAAGACAACAACTCTAAACAATAAGTTTCTCTCAGCCAACCAACCTTTAAAACTTGAATGTTTGTTATAGACGGGAATGGATTAAGGGCAAAGCAATTGC
This sequence comes from Xenylla mediterranea, assembly GCA_034700645.1. Classification (NCBI taxonomy): domain Eukaryota; kingdom Metazoa; phylum Arthropoda; class Collembola; order Poduromorpha; family Hypogastruridae; genus Xenylla; species Xenylla mediterranea. The sequence goes on along the minus strand of JAQGCY010000121.1, from coordinate 15,840 downwards.
CACTAGGTATGGAAATTATTCAGCTCAAATTTTCTATCCACATGGAGGATTAGCTGTAGCAATTTCTGCCCCTGATCCTGGTACAAAGCCATTATGCACACTGATTTAATAAAGCGGAGATATATTACTTAGCTTTTGATTTCTTTGTTACATACAGTGAATCAAGTTTTAGTGTTTAGGGATCCATACGATGACTTTTACTTTGTTGAAGAATCAATTTTAGCTGAGTTTGATGGCATGGGCAAAGGAACAGTTTTGGATTCAGAAGGAGTTGTAAAGTAATATGCCAAAGCCAATGTTAAATTTGCATGTTACAAACAGCTTGATTGAATTTGAAACTAAACTTTTTCAGATTGCAATATAACATTGATGGTGGATTTATGTTGGAGGAGGTTGAAAAACTTTCAAAACGTTGGGAATGGAATCCGGGTGGTCAAAGAATCATTTTAAAGCTGAATAGGTATTTGTCACTTCGAGTTATGGACATTGAACAAATACATTTAATTTTTAACGGCAACAAACGCGGAGTTCGATTTAACGTTGGGCCAACTGGATTAGCAATCAAACTCATTGGTAAAAATAGTTCAGAAATTAGAGGAATGCCGGTGCCGCCTTGTATACCAGACAATTACGATTGCATCAGTGGACGGTTCAGTACACCGCCTGACAGACATTTTGATAACTCGAGAATTTTAAAGCCTGCTTGTGCTAAAGAAATACCCACAGTATATTATCATCCAGCAAGTAAATACTCGAATTGTAACTTTCAACCAAGTACAACCAATAGTTGTGATAATTTAACTCAATGCCAATATAATTTATTGTGCTAAAAATGTAATGTCTATAGGATTCTCCCTAAAGAATGAAATGACAATAATGACATATGAAAATGATTTGTAAATAAGGCTTGGAATATAAATCTCAATAAAACTTAAATCCTGTATGAGTAAAGTTGGCTTCCTCGGTAAAGATTTTCTGGACGTGCATTTTCTGCCGGAGTTGTACCGGTTGTTGCATTCGGTTTAAGCGACGGTGCTGGCGCTGGGCATTTATAATCTTCTGGCTTGGAAATGAAATACTGGTGAAGTTGGCTAAAGCCGCTTTGCTTGGGGATATCTTTCATACATGGCACAACATCTTTTCCAAGAATATACTACGAAATCAAGTAAATAAAATGCTATATTAATTCAGTTGTCATTAGCGAAATCGGTTACTTACTGATAATGCAAGTGCGGATGGATGCTCAAATCTTGGAGAAGATCCAAAAGCAACTGTTAAAAAAGCAAAACCCATTAATTCGCCACCATTATCCTTGTCGTACAAAAGAACAAATGGATAAATCATAGAACAGTCCGTCGGGCCTACAGTTTCTAGCCCAAAATAGGAGTGAAAGCCTGCAACAGAATTTACAAGATTTTAGTTGTGTAGTAGGTGAAAGTAATGGATATTAATACGTACCCATCGCGCTGTAGCACCCGCTTCTACTCCATCGTTGCAAGGCAGCTTCGTCCCTAGAGTTTGGAACTTGAAAATATAATTGAGGGCTTCTACCTAGATAGATAGACAGATAGATTCCTTTTATTAAAGTAACTAAACTGGCAGCAGTTAGCTGATTTCTACAAATTGTTACCTTGTTGGAAAAATAAATTTTTCCCTAAACCTTCCTTCCAAACTTGCCAAAACCCACGCCCAACTTCACAAATACTCCCTTGAAATGAAAATATTGTAATTTCATCGTAAATTGTGCTAATAGGATTATTTTCTTACCTGGCTCAGTAAAGTAAGCCGTAAGTGAATACACATCTTGACCCAGAATTTTGTTACGAACAAAGTTCGGGACCGAAGAAAATTGATAATTGGACGGCTTCATCTCAAGTTCGGAAATTAGAAGCTAAAAATGGAAATATTAAATTAAGTATATTCCTTTCTCACTTAATTGGAATTAAAACTACCAAACTTTTATTTAAAAAAAAATACGATTTACATTGAACTGGCTCCCGGATAAATATCCAGATTTATCAAAAATCAATGCATACGACGGGTCATTTTCGTGGATATATCTGTATCCACTGAACAGCCCCCCACTGTAGCAATCATTTCCATTGATTAAATTCCATCCCTCTTTTACTGCATTCTTAGTCGTAAAAGGCATTTCTTTGAATGCAAAAGGGTTCTCTGGAGTCGAAGGACCCCAAGTCGCTAATAAAATTTAATAATAGAATATTACACGTCAACTCGAACCTTTTAAGTTCTAATTATAATATGCAATGCATCCTTACCATGTAAACCAGGCCAATACATGCAATTCACATCTGTACAAGAAAATAAGTAATATAATTTTACAAACAATAAGAAACTTATTAAAATCACATAAATTATTTCGTACCGCTTGCTTTCACCAATAGAGCTATAAATATATAAAGATACATGATGACTTTTCCTTGAATTTCGACTTGACGCTTTATGATCACGTATTCAAAAACAAATCTGTACTGACTTCGAATTCCAACATGTATCGCAGTTATAAATTGAATTAACGAAACAAAATTCAAGTCGAAGACATAAGAAACCAAAAGCACAGGTACAAATATAGGGCAAAAGGTGAAGACGAAGATGATGCCCTTGAATAAGGGCAAGGTTATCTTAAGTATTTATTTGGAAGAATTGACATAGAGAAAGATATACAGAAAAAGAAGTCTATGTTGTTTTCTTTCTTTAGTTGTTTTATTTATTCAATTTAATTATTAGGATTCACTATTTATATGCTAACCATGACAAATTAATATTTCTTAGACACGGATTCTGGTTTAGCAGGACATTTGTATTGCCAAGGTTTGTCAATTAGATAATTGTGGACCTAGTAGGATTAATTTTAATTTAAATTAATTAAATATTCCTAGTCGGATAAATTACCTGACACATTCCACTGGATGTAGGAATTTGGAGCAAACATTTTGGTGCTTCATCTCCAAATAATGACTAAATAAATTCATTCAATAATTTGTGAATGAGTATTCAAGAACACATTTAACAAATAAGAGTTTAAAATGTTTGCATCGATTGCAGATTGAAATTACTTCGATTGCAGTCTCGGAAACTTTTTCCATTCTTGGTGAAGAGGAAAAGCAATGACCTATTCCAATATACACGAATCCTATAAATTAAAATAAGATTTTAATAAGTTGCTAAATTCTTACTCAGATGGCTTATTTTAGCATTAATTTTACTAACCTTTAAGTTCACCATTTTCCTCTTCGTTAAAAAGCAAAGCGTATGGATATATTCTGGTACAATTAGTTCGTCCCCACGTTGGAAGAGCATAGTAGGAATGGAATCCTAAAATGATCATAAGAATTCAGCCTACGAAAATAAAATTGTTACAATTTGAATCAATTTACCCATTCCTTCATAACATAAACTTTTACTCCATTTTGTTTTCAAAGCTTCTTTTCGAGTAAGAGGGACTCTAAAAATTTTTTTAGGTGAATGACCTTGCTGAAAAAACAATTCAATGGGCATGGGCAATTCAATGGGCGTGGGCAATTGCTTCAAAAGTGGACTGTGGCATCCGTTGGAATGCGTTGGGTGGTTTGTTTCGATCTGGACTCCATGTCACTGTGGCATAAAATAACTCTTTCCATTTCTCAGCATAATTTAAATTAGATTTCGCAAGATATAACACCTCACCTCTCAAATTTGTCCACTCAATTCCATTGACTTCTTAAACATTTAGAAAAAATCATATTTTAAAATATTTCACTGAATTTACGGAATGTAATATCTATTTGAGCTTGAAAAATGAATGTCAATAATAAAATCCACAAAAAATTCATAACTGACTTCATGATTTAACTAATTAGCTCAATAAATCTCTCGGTCATTTCAATATTGAACCACTAGGAAATCAGAATTGAGCTTAATGCAGTTTGCACTATGTTTATGACCTATAAACAATCTTTACATTAACTATTTCTGATTCAGATAAACTTAACCACTACTAATAACCCAAATATGATTAATAGCAACTTAGCAATTTCCGTGTTTAGTAAACTTGTAAGAGTATATTTGATGTACATTTATTGACATATTTCAAGCACAATATTTTTTGATCTTAGGTATGTACTAATATTAAATGCAATTTTATTCCACCTCAATCATTTAATCGGACATTCAAATTTATCTGGATGCGGTGTGAAGTAGTGATGCATTTGTGAATAAGTTGCTTTGAGAGGAACTTTCTTCATACAGGGAATAGTTTGATTTCCGAATATTGCCTATTGTTTAATTAAGTGGTTTATACACTCGCGACTCAAAAAATATAAACAATTAGATTGGAATTATTAACTCACGACGACAGCTTGTGGACTTGGATGTTCAAATCTTGGGCTTACAGTGTGTCCAATTGCTAAAAACAAGAATCCCAATAATTCTCCTCCTTTATCCTTATTGAACAGTAATGTGTAAGGATAAACCAAGTCACAGTTTGTTTGTTGGACCGTATCAATTCCAAAATAAGAGTGCCAGCCTTTGAGCAATCAATCATTTTTCATCAGTACCTTAATTAATATATGCGCATTTTTGCAATTCGTACCCATTCCGCGGTAGCAACCGCTCTTAGACCATCTTGCTTTCACAGCTTCATCACGATTTTTCGGAGCTTTGTGGAAAAAATTTGGGCCGTCGCCTTGCTGGAAATATATATTTTTCCCAACTCCTTCACGCCAAGCTTGGAACCAACCCCGTCCCTTGGTACATATAATTGCTGAGAAATAGGAAAATAGGATAATGAAATTCTCGATTATAATTTAAAACATAAGAAATACTGTATAGAAATTATACCCGGGTCCACATAATATGTCGTTAGTGTATATGCAGCATTACCATCCACAGTATTGGAAATATATGAAGGCACTTCCTTGAATTTATACGTATTCACATAATTTAAGGTTTTGTTATAAAGATTGGCCTCAAGGAGCTAAACGATAGGATAGTTAAGTATGAGACAACATTTACAAATATGGAAATTAAAATTAGGCGTGTACATTCATCTGACTCCCTGCAATTCGACCTTTGACATCAAATAATAAATTGTATTCAAGGTCACCATTATAGAAATAACGATACCCATTGAACAATCCACCATGATTACAAGCACGGTGCTTTGCATCCTTCAAGTCAGAATCCATCATCTTCCACCCCAGTCTTTCAGCATCTTCAGTTGTAAGGGGCATGGTGTCATATTTCATGAATGTCACTGGTGGAATGTAATAAATATTTATTTATCGTTAACCAACATTGATTGAAGAAAATTACCTTTGAGAGAGTCCCAGCTCATCGAATATGCTCCATCTAAAATATACGGTTAATAAATGATTCTATCTTTGGTCTTATTACTTAATGTGGCAAGAGTTACCAATAAATAGGAAAAATAGCAGTCCAAACACAAACACAAAACATATTATCTTCTCCATAATTGAAAAAGTTAGGCTCAATAAGATTTTCAGATTCTTTATGTCAGATTTATAGTCAGCGTTCTCTCTTAAATGTTCTTTAATCAAGAGTAGTTAACTTGAGTAATAATTTTATTAATTTGTTTATGTGGTTTGATAAGGAACCGAAGTATTATCGCATATCTGCAGGCATGTGCCACAACCATAACAATCCGGAATTAGTGTATGATATTTATTCCAAACCACACGACTTGATTGTACTGTTTAAGTTTGTAATTTTTTATTTTTAACAAATTTTTTCTCATGAACATTGAATTAGATAAGAAAATATTCTTAAGAAGTATGAGTAAAAGTCCCATTTTTATTGGTTCATTGATTCAAAAGTTTCTCCGAAGTTACGGTACAAGTCTCCGTTGATTCCTCTTGTATATTTTCCACCAGCTTGAGGTGGAATTGGACACTGAAATTCCCATGGTCTTGATGTTAAGAAATGATGAATTTGGGTGTACTGGGAAGTACTTGGAACATTTGTCATACATGGCACAGCATCTTTTCCAAGAGTGTACTGGAGTAACAAAACGAAAATAATTATTGGAAATATCTTTTGAAACACTGAAAATTTATTCTAGCTTACCGTTACTGCTTGCACGGAAGGATGTTCAAATCTTGGAGATGAATTATATCCGATTACCATAAAGACAAAACCCTTTAACTCAGCTTTGGTTCCGACGTCTTCATTGTACAGTAGAACAAATGGGTAGATATAAGAACAATTTGTTGGAGCTGTTGTGTCCAACCCAAAGTAAGAATGAAATCCTATTGGAAAAGTACACATTTAATTATATCAATTATGCCAAAATAACTTCACAAGAAATTTCTTACCCATTCCTGGATAACAAGAAGACCTACTCCATCGAGAAGCAATTGCGGAATCACGGAACTTTGGTGGTTGAAAATAAAAAGAAGGGTCTGGCCCCTGTTGGAAATATAAATCCGTTCCAACCCCTTCCTTCCACACTTGCCAAAACCCTCTGCCGCCATTGCAAATGATCTCTGCGAGGAATTAAAGCAGAAGTTAACTGTTTGTACATGTATCAATGATAACTTTATGACTTCAAACTTTACGAATAATATTCACAAGGTACCTGGGTTGACAAAATATGCGGATAGTGACCAAACCTTCTTCCCTAAAATGGTATTTCTAATATAGCTCGGTACTTGATCAAACAAATAATTATTCGGAGTTTGTTTCAATTCATCTTCCAAAACCTGTTAGAAATTGTGTATATGAAAAATTGCTATTTTGTTATATTATAAATACTTACGTTAACTTGTGAACCTGCTAAATACCCATTAGCATCAAACAATAACGAATAACTAATGTCATTTTTGTAAATGTAACGGTAACCATTAAATTTTCCTTCGTTGCTACAATCGTTTTCATTGACAAGTGTCCATCCTTCATTCCTAGCTGAACGAATTGATGAAGGCATAGCTGAAAATGCCATAGGACTTTCTTTCGAAGGGCCCCACGTTACTTTAAAAAAACATCAATACATATTATTTCACTGTTATTGACAAACTTATTAGCTTTAAATTAACAAATTAAAAATTACCATGTAGGGAAGGCCAATCCATTCCGTTGGATTCTGTAATAAAACAAATCATTGCAAATAAAATCAATGAAGAATGAGTTGCAAAATATTATGTGTACGCTTAGTTTTCCTTACCATTTCCCAGTAAAACTAAGGCGAAAACAATTAAATACCTAATCCGCATTTCGGGGATGCAATTTGCAATGAGCGATTTTATAACAAGAAATTTTTTTAATTGTCCTAAAAATTCCAGAAGGACCACATAAAGTCTTTCTCTTCTGCACAGAATTAGACTATTGCTTGTGAAGAAACAAAATAACCTTTAATAAATGTTCTTAAGTAAAACATCAAGATGACAAAACAACATAACAGAAGATTTCATCCCTTTTTTCTATTGGGCTTTTGCTTTCCCCAAAGACGCTTTATGTTTTCTTGAATTCTTCTGAACTTCCCATGAACGAAGGGAAGAGATTAAACTACCTGGGCTTTATCCCTGAACTTTTCTTCAAGATCTTTTATACATACAATGAAAAAGCCAAAATCCCGATGATTTTGTGTTTGTCGTAAACTTGGTCAAGGTCTTTAGATTGGAAGTCAAGGGTAAATTACCGTTACGGATAGTCACTTGTATTTAAAAAACAAATTTACATCTTAAAGTTCTTAAATATTGGCCTGAAAAAATAAATTATGAGATAACAATGTCTTTTGGTGTCTTCAAATATAAGACATTTGACAAAAGCATTTATTCTTTATCATATTATTTGACATTGACGTTAAAAAAACATTTAAAGTTCAGTTTTTTAATGCAAATATTCAACCCGGCATTTAGTTTTATGACCTTTCAGGCTGATGATTTTAATTGGGTATGTGTTTGTATGCACTTATTTTCAATTTAAAATTTAACCTTAAACAATAGTCTGTAAATTTTAAAACCAAGCAAAACCAATAAATTCTGAAACCGAAATATCCATAAAAGCATGTAAAATATCAAAAAAAAATCTAAATCAGTTTAGAGGTATGTGTTTGTAACCAATTGCTTTATTGTATAAGACCAACGAATTATTTTTAATTAAATTTTACAACATTGCGAATGAAATCAATGTAATTACTTGTTAATAAATTAATAATAGTAGAGTAAAAAAACATTCCAATTCCCTAAACTGCAATAGTTTTGTCTAAACCTTCCATGAAGTTTTAGAATTTGATTAATAAGGTCCAAAAACTATTTTATCTTCGTGGTATTTTGGCTTTTTTGGACTGGTGAGTGGTGGAAAAGTATTGTAATATTTTGGGCAACATTCACACCAACGAATAAATGATAGCCTTGGAGGTGGAGAAAAGTGAATATGTGGTGATTCCACATTACCAATCCAGTTACAAAGATATCCTTCACTGGTCACAGAAGGGTCAATAAGGTCACACCTACAAGCTGGTTCCTTTTCGCAGTAAACTTTTGACATTGGGATTTTCCATTCGCTCTAGAAATATCGAAACGAGTTTTAAATAAAACAATGTTGCATTAAGTAAGAAATAATTAACAATAGAATTTGAACTTACAGCATGCTTGTAAAATGCTGGTCCATTAGCATCACACTCTGACATTTGACACTGGCAGCTAAAAGGGTAGAATGAGACTGGGCCGACGTTTTGATCTCTAGGGTATGGTACACATTTTCCTCTGCAAGAAACATTGCAAAGATCTCTTCCCGAAAAGTCCAGTGTTGAATCATTTACAAAATTTGCAAAGAGTGGAACACCAAGAAGACTATCCAAGCCATTGCACTCTAATTCACCAAGTTTTGAATAAACTGCAGCAATTTCTGGGTCAGAGTAAATCATTTCTGCCAATGGTTCATCTAGCCTTGTACTTAAAGCCGCTAATTGTTTGAGCTTAGGACCAAGGACTGTTAATTTTGCATTTAGTTTTTCTGCATCCTCTGGGCTTATGATTGCTCCATGAAGAGCCTAATACATTAGAAAATAAGGGCTTATAAATTTATTAATATTAATGCAGGAATTTACTACACGGAGAGTCAATAATAAACTTACGACAATAGGCAGCAATACAAAAATAAGTAGAAAACTTTTCATCTTAAAAGTTTAATTCCAATCAAACTGCGGAGCTTCCTTTTCCTGTATTTACAATTAAAAAGATATTTCAAAACCGTTGCTTATATACGGAGCTTTCTATCAAATTAATTAGATAATTTAATTAACAAATTATGTGGTCAGAACAAAACTCACGAGAGAATAATTCATTGATTGACCCTTTATAATTTAACTGACTGTTTTTACTTTGATAAGAATTTTACTAATTAGCCACAATAATTCGATATAATTTGACTAACCTTAACCAATCCAATATCCAATTCCAAGTTTCCTCGAGATAACTCTTTGAGCTAAAACTTGTAAAGTAAAGTCAACGGAGAAATTCAAAACGAAAATGATCCTTTCCTCGCTCTGTAGAAGCCTTCTTAAAAGATTTAAAAGTACCAATTTTCACCATCATCCATGCTACGAGGCCTACCCTATGAATGACTCTGAACTCAACTCATTTACAACCAACCTTTCTTCAAGAATGGTCACGGACTCACGGCCACGGCCAAGGTTGCATCCGAGTTTTATGGATCCCAATTCCTAAGCATAACCCTGACCACTTATAACAACAACAAATATGCAAATTCAACGATGGAAATTTTTGTCATTTTGTCGTTGACAAGTAAAATATTCTGAAGTTTTAAAAGATGAATATATATTTTATCACGCATAGGAATAAAGTATTATAAAAACATTTAACAAATCAAGCATAAGGTATAACAATATAATTTATCTACTAAAAATGAGCTGATATCCTATCAATTTCCATTAAATCTTCTATTATTTCATCCACCTTTGTTCCAATCTTTTTAGAAACATCACATTTTTCTTTCCAGGGTAGATTGATGAATTCATATATAAGCTCACCATCAATGATCCCTTTGGATGCATTCCCTAATGTTCTGTCTGTTGTATTGAGGAGCCTGGGAAGATGGACAGTTTAAATAAATAATTCAATGTAATTATATTCTACAATCGTTGTATTTAATACCTATAGGACTTTGGATTTAATCCGCCTCTATGTTGGAGAATATTGCATAATACATTTTGAAGCATAAGAAGCCTTCTATACGTTCTTTCGGATACTGGCAATAGGAATCCTAGTCCTCCATCCAAAGTGCAGAAGAACGTAACATGACGCTTCTCAATTGCTAAGGAGTTTCTCTTTGTTGTAGTTGGGTCTAAAACTTTACATTTTACTCGAGCAAATGAAAGGATATGTTGACCAAAATGAAAGTCCGCTTTTCTCAATAGCCTATGACCTAAGTTACAATTGTTAAAATTACAAAAAATTCAAGTTTATTAATTCGACGTTTAGAACTCACCTCCCATACTCTCTCTTGCTTGCGGTTGAAACATGTAAATATGCAAATTCTTATCTTTGTCAGAAGCCACAAGTCCCAACTGTGTATTATCAATTAAAAAGGAGATCCCATAAACTTCTAATGGCTTATAATCCTGTTAGAAATTGTTATATTAGCTATAGAAAGACACAAGTCATTTTGCAATTTACCCTTGCAACAACTGCTAGCGTTCTATGCGTCTCTTGGAATCTTAGGAGTTCAACTGACTTATATACATCAGCAATATAGATTAGATTTTTAACTGTTATCATCTGATGAATGTAAATCTGAGTATCAATAAAAGCTATGCCGATCAAATCATTGTCTTTGTACTGCCACAAGTAAAGCTGAAACAAAAGTAATATAAAAATTCTTAGTCCAGCTCAACCCACGACTAAATATTCAATATTACCTTTTGTCCCACTGAAGCACAAAGAAAACCACAGACACTATCAAGTGCAGTAATTGGACCCTTGTGTTCTTTGGTGTATAACATTTTAAACTTGTTTTTAGTTAAGGGTTGACCTGGCTCTGGTACTACTTCAATTACATCGAAAATTAACAATCGTCCTCTACTGGTTGTATCTTCCCCATAAGAATAATTTGTCCCAATTGCTAAATAACCTCTAAGACCACTTCTTGCACCCTCATAAGCCAAGTTTACAACTTTGAGACAAAGAATATTTTCAAATGGTTCCATTTCTAATGCTGAATTTGGAACCACCTATAATCACATAAAAATTGATTTATAAAATCAAGATTACTACACTGAATCGCAGAACCGTACCTCCCAAGTAGCAGGAGAAAATATATGGAGACTGAAGTGCTCCCTGGTTGGAAGAGGAAATCTTTCATCTTTTGGTTCATCAATGAATTCCTAATACAACAATTACAAATTAATATAGATAAAAGCATACAATTACAAAATCCACACCTTTTCGTCCCCAGCGATACGACAAATCTTAGCTGATAACTCTCCAGTGCTCAGAGCTACAATGTAAGTTTTTGTTTCCTGGTGGTACACAATGAAGTGAGGAGTGTGCTTCAATGGAACTTTTCGTAAAGGCCAAGCAGAATCATATGAAAGATGTTTTGCCAGCATGGAAATTCGGAATTCAAAATCATAATTGCAGTAAAGGAATCCACCAAACGGACAGTTAGGGTTGCTGAATGGGGCAAAAGCAAGAACACGGGAATCAATTCCCATTGGATGTGCTCTAATTTGACCAGATTGGGACAGCAATATCCAATGTGGATATGGAGCACAAATAAATACCTAAAATTTACACTGATATCAGTTACGAAAATTACTTGGTAGGCAATTAAACTACATACCCCGCTATAACCACCAAGGTAAGGGAAATGCCGGAATTGCTGTTTCACAACTGTCACGCTGGAGACTTTTCCTGTTTTAGCTCTACAGTAATAAAATATAACTATTAGGATGCTACATATTTATTTAACAAGAGGTTGAATTACTCACGACTTTCGTTCTCTTAGTATTAAATGATGCCGATACTTAGCAAATCTTAGTTTAAGCACGTCTTCGTAAGTGTCCTCATAATACGGATATGCTTCATATATGCAGTAATCTTCTCCTATTCTTGCAAATAAAATTGGCCTTTTCTGCATATAACCGAGCCCCACAAGTAAAATTTCCTCTATTTTCAATGATTCGTGTTCCGGTAGTTCTTCTTCACTGTAACATTGGAAATTAAAACCGTTGGCCTTATGTTTAAGCTAAATTCAAGGGTATACCTACCTGTCATGCCTCTGTGAACTATGTCCTAGAACTCTCGGTGTTTGACAGAAGTCTATTATACATAATCTAGATGTGAGATCGGGCAACGACATGATTTCTAAGGTTCCAGATTCCCGTGCAGCAATTAACCAATGTGTAGGATTAACGTTTTGGTTTCGGTAGCGATTTCTTCTCCACCACCTCGAAGTATTGGCAGTTTGTTGCTTCTTAAAATTTTTATCGGCTGCATCTGGATTTCCGTATAACAATGATTCTTCATCAGGGTGCTCCCTAAATTGAAAAATTTCCAATCGTTAAGCCCAAAGTTGACAATCTCTAAAGCAAATGGTTTAAACCATTTGAAATTTAAACTTACGATTTAACTTTCATTAGTTTTCTAATTTGATCTTCAGGATTATCAGCCGTCGGAGGTTTAGTTGTAAACATCCCACTGTAATCACAATAGCACGATACGGCAAGTACTTTCGCTTTCTAAAAGTTAAGCCAAATTAGTAAATAACCTTAACATTTTTATTGATTCAAAACTTACCTTATGTAAATTAGTTTGAGTCATTATTAGTTTATTTTCTTCTAAGGTCAACAGAATAGCTTGACCGTCTGATGTTAGAACACACATATAAGGATCTGAAGCTGTTCCAAATATGATGTCTGAACCTGGATCAAACTCTAGTCTTTGGATTTCATTTGTACCAGATAACAAGCGTACATGATCTTTTGAAACCTGTACTACGTACTTATTGTTACCCATGTTACATACAAATATTGTGGGATAATCTGTTTGGAATCCACTATCCGTAACTTGGTTAATATCTTCATCTGCAAGTAATACCTATAACAGATTAGTAAAATTAAAATATTATGTTGATATCACTTGAAAACGACTATCAACTCTTACAATAGTACGAGATTCTTGTGAGACAACAATAAGTTGATGATTATCTTGATTCGGAGCTGTATGGAGAGTCCAGAGATCTGTGAGCCCTTGTAAAGTAATTGTAGTTACAATTTGAGGTCTTATTGTTCGTTCTAGAATGCAAAGTGCTCCGTTCTTTCCATAGCCCGAAGTTGTAACTATTTCCAAATCAGGGTCTTCTAAGGCTGTGAAGTCATCCGATAAAAAGGATGGTTCACCAAGAGTCATGTTGCCACATGGCCCAACATTCAACAAGCTATCGCAGACCTAAAATAAATCATTTCTGTTCCATTAATAATCCAAATAATATGTAAACTTTCTAGTAGAAATGTTTAAACTTACTTCAAGTTGGAATGTTTTTACATTGAAGTGTGTTTTTTTCTCACTCCCATATACTTCAGCTTCTTCCTGTTCAAGTACTAAACGAGATCGTTTTAATCTGATAATTTCATCGTCATCTTCTGTGAGATCTATTTCCATTCCGTTATCCTTATTTTCTTCTCCGTTAGCCTCTATTTGATCTAGAGCTACTTTAGCTGTTCCTTTATCACTCAAACGAAGCAGCAATGAATTACCGAGTCTCGAACCCAGAAATACATAGTCCTTATCACATATAATAAGCTGAAAATAAAGTCCAGAATAAAATATAACTCCTTTACTTGTTAATTTCACTCTGAAAACACTGTTTATTTCACAAAAGACTTACACAAGCTGTTAATACTGACGACGCAGACTTTTCAAAATGAAATCCTCGAACACTTCTCATGGCATCACATAAAAGAGTTAGAATATACAGCTCACCACCCTTCAGTGAAAACAGAATTTGATCATGGCTTATAAAATCTGCTTGAGTACAATCAAGTGTTATCACGACGTCTTCTTGCATCTCTAAAATAAAATATATCCCAATTTTCAAAGTGCTTTAACCAAACTATTATAAACCGTAAGGCCTTACTCATTGGAAAATTAGTTGATTTAGGAGCTAATGAATTTAATCCAACGGCATAAGGAGGAATGCTTTGGTTCAAGTATATTAAAGAATTCTGAGCCATGACTAGAACACCGCCAATTGGTTTTGGCACAGCTAAGAGTTGACAGCAGTCGTATGGAAGATGTTTCACACTCCATATACTTGGATGAACTTTTTGAGAAACATTTAAAGAAACTGCGATAAGGGCACAAGTATCTTGACGAACCGACAGCCGTCTGCAAGGAAAAAAGATTTGTTGTACACAAAAATTTGATTAATACTTGATACTAGCTAATTATACAACTTACCCTACATAAGTTCTTATAGGTTCATAAACAAAAGCAATAGTTGGTTCATAATATCCATGTAGAAACTTAAAATCAACTACATTATCAACACCCTCATCAAGGCTTTTGAGCTCAATAGTATATGATCGAAGCTGTGGAATCCTATTCAAACTGGCAATATTGGGCTAGAACGAAACAAAAATCATTGCATGATAACAACTACACATTTAACGATTAGAGTTGCGTTTTGTAAGTTTTGTGACTTTTTACTTTGGTATCAGCTTCCAAATACTGTTCTTCAAAAACAGTATCACGTCTTTGAAAAGGAATTACAATTAACTGTTTCCCATAAACAAGTACTGCAGCACATCGACCTTCTGGATCAACTCGTAAAATACTATTAGGCCTCAAAGTACAACCATTCTGAAAACAAAACAATTGAGCATACAATGTAAAGTTAAACCTTTAATAATGCAATGAAAACTAAATTCTAAGGCTTCCTTACTCTGAACTCTTCAGTTTCAAAATAGTGTAATGAAATTGTTCTTAGGTCATGAGTTTCTGGATCATATTCAACAATTGATAACTTTGCATCTTTGAATGCAAGGAGTAGGGCATCACGAGCTAAACTTAAAGGCATACTTTCCATTGATACAATAATTCCATTGAATCTATATTCGCCCATGCATTCCAATTTCATTTTAGGGGCTTTTGAGTCATCTATAAACAATCAAACAACAATAGGAAGATAACAAACGATTCAACAATTGAAACTTTTTTATATGTAATGCATGGCGAGTTGTTTTACCTCCAGATGCATTGGGATCAGTGAAATCTGGAACAAATCTATAAACTCTCAAGGAATTGGCTCCAGCTACAACTAAATTCTTTTCTCTTCGGTCAAAGAAGTAACAGTAAGACACTAACTCTACCCCAGTGGGTCCATGGATTTCTTTGCAAATTGAGTACATTATGACTAATGAAAATCAATTATTGAAATTGAACTGTCAAATGTCAACTGTTTTGTATGATGTGCAACAAATTAATCAATCTAGTTGTAAGAGTAGCGGTAAAAACTAATACATAATTAGGATAGTTAAAATGACAAGACAATTAAAAGTTAACTTTCTGTTGCTTAAAAGTTAAAATTAACTTTCATTCATTCAATTTAAAGATTGACAGACAGTGAGAGTGACAATGGGAATCGGCATTAAGAATGAGAACCGGGTGGCTATAAAATTAAAATCTAGCTTTTTGTTTCAATTCAACCAACTTTTAAATTGGCAGCAAAACAAAACCACGTGCGAGTAAAGAAAGATACAATGGGCCATGTGATTAAAAAGTAGTAAATGCTAATGCTACTACTTTTCCTAGTAGTTACTTCGATTTGTGTGATTAATCGAAGTTACTTCGAAGTACTTAC
>JAQGCY010000120.1:0-28067 GCA_034700645.1 Xenylla mediterranea | reverse complement strand
TAAATTCTACCGCAAACAAACTATTACTATTACATTTATAATAAGCCATGTAGCCGTGGTATAACTATGAAGAAATAAAATAGGAACAGACCAACTACAAACTACAAGAATATATTTCCATTAAATTCAACTTCAACCAAAGGGTTAAGACTTTTGCCAAGATACTTTACTTGGTGTAATTTAATAGACAGTAATAACAACCGTTATTTATGTCTCTTTTAACACAAGTCCAATTCGTTCTGGAACATAAAGAATTTCACTTTATTTTATTTGGACTATGCGAGTTGACATATAACTAAAATAGCAATTTCTTAACCTCAGTTAGACTAAAACCCATCTAACAAATTCTAGAAGTAAGAAAGAATGATATTAGTTGTTTGTTCTTATTTAAAGAATTTATCATTTTTTATTAAATGTGTAACAGTAAGAGTATGATGATTGTAGATAAACTAGAAATACATTTCATATTCCTTGTAGTTGGCGTTGGATGGGATTTTCACATGGTAGAATACAATTTACTCCTAAGAAAGTTACTTGATGAAAGTGAATGCTTAGAAGAAGAAGTTGAGTGACAGAAAGAATGAAAACCGATATTAAAAATGACAGTTTAGCATCGTCTAAATCTTTGCTCGGGTGACGGTGATTTATACTTTTCTTTCAAGTTGAGGAGTAAGTTTGTAAAGACATGTGCTTATACTTAATATTGTCGAAACACTCTACTTATGGAATTTAGTCATAGTCATAGTCATAGCCATGTGTCTTGATGGTTTTTCTGTTTATATAATAATATTTTCTACGTATATTTTTTATTTTTGTCAAAGAAAGTTTATTTTGTGAGGAGTGAAAGTTTTTTGAGGTTTTTTTTACATGTTGATGTTACATTACATTATTTTAGCTGAATGAAATGGAAAAGTAATAGGGACCCAGGTGCAGGGAAAAGAAATTTCAACTCCATTACTTTACTTGATATTTTATTCATTATTAGTATTAGTGTCTACTAGTTCTAATTTCAAACCAAATTTTTTTTTGCATAGGAAATTGGTTTTTTAGTAGTAAAATTGGAATGATTCCAAGGGATATTTTCTTGTTGCTTTCACCCGGGATGTAATAAGGAGTAATAGTTCAATGTTTCATATTCGTATATGGGATATTTTGTTTGAGAGAATGTGATACAATAAAGTGTGTAGTGTAGTGTACTGTGATAGGAAAAGGATACCAGGGTTCCTTATTATTATTATTACAATTCCCCTTTTTCCTTTCTCTTTCTTCTTTCCCCCCAGAATGACTTGACTTTCTTCAGAAAAAACATAAAAATCGCATGAAAATATATTGTTATGGGTGATAATGGGATTTGATTCCATCCTATTTAAAATGATGAATGGCAACTATCAAAGAAACCAATCTGAGTCCATATAAATACACTTTATGGCTCCAAAAGCAAAAAAGTTTTCTCGCTCTGACTCTATACTCAAATAACCCACGTCTAATAAATATTTCATGTACGAACGAACGAACCATAAGCTCAGAATATAATACTTATAGATTTACTTTTTGGTTTTAAGTTAGGGATGATCCTGGGAATTCGATTGTCTTTCCTTGTAACTTTATTGGCATTATTTATACCTAAATCCTATTAAAATCAAATAGAACAGAATAGAACCAGTGGTTCTCAATCTAAACGTATTCAAATTTCATGCATATATTTTCTCAATAATATTTAAATTTGGGTCAAAGGAAAAATAATTTTTTTAACGTACATAAACATGTAGTATAGGACCGTAGGGGTAAAATTCATTCCTAAGGGAAAGACAGTAATTCTTTATGCATAGATGTTTACACCAAATAAATATTTGTAGTACGTAACGTAAAACGTTAGAGTATAAAGTAGAATTATTTTTCCAAAAGGGCAAAAAAGCTAGTAGAAAATAATAACAGTTCAACTTGAACAACAGTACGAATAAGAATCATGTAATACAACCATCAATTTGGTTTAGCGTTCAAAAAACTAAGGCCTCCGGACATAAAAGGAAAGTAAAGTAAAGTGAGAGAAAACAAAAGAAACGTTAATATTAGATGTTTTTTGGCAAAGTCATGAGCTTTCTTTCTTTTCTCTATAATCTAAATGTGAAATGTAAATGTTGAGTAGAGAGTCAGTTGCCTTTTTAATATTTCTTTGTCTTGGTTTTTCCTCGTTTGTCGTTATTTTATTCAAAAAAGTCCTGAAGGCGACAAGAAGTTGGAGGAAAAGAAAAGGCCGAATTGAAGAAAAAGGAAAAGGAAGGAAAAGTCAGGTTGTTTTAGAAAATAATATATTCATTTAGCGGAAAGAAAGAAGAAAAGTCATTCAATTTTCATAATAAACGACTCAGGAGCATAAAATCTCATTAGCTCAAAAAATAAAATAAAAAAGAATTTTTATGGATGGGCCAAAACCAGTGAAAAACCTAGACAAAAGTGGCAATTCACATATTCAAATTGAGAAATTACAAATTCTGTAAACAGTCAGCACACGTCATAAGAGGCAATTTCAGTTTTTTTTTTCTCTCTTCATTCTTTCTCCTCAGTTCCATCGAATGATTTTCCTTTTAGTTAAGCCAAAAGTAGGTAGGAAAGAGGGCCAAACCTATTTTGCATTCAATGGACTTATTTTTTCTTTCTTTTTTTTCCATTAGAAAAGGATTTCTTTTTTCACAGTTCTCAAGATCAGTAAAGAACCATGGAAAGGCAACTTTTTCTCAGTCCTCATATACATACAGATGGTTTTGAAGTAATTGAGTTCGAAATGAACTTCCCGTTTATCCTACCAATTTCATTTTCCCCGATCTTTTTTGCACGTCGTTTTATTTTTTTTTAAGGAATCAACTCGTCTTCTTTTTCTTCATCCTTTTCCGTGACTTTAGTTCTTTGTGCACTCAGTGATGCGGTTTAACTCTGAGCTCATTTCCAAGGAGGTTTTTGTCACCTAAAGTCAAGTTAGCTTTTAAAAGAACCATATCATCATCATGCTTTACACATAAAACCTTGAGACACAGATGTTTCAACTCGATTGGATTCCAGAATATATTTTTTTTTCTCCAAGCCTTGTCAGTACACACAAGTGCTAATTTCTTTTTCTGGAATAAATTTGAACTGACTGCTCATTTCTAATCTGCTCTGCCTGGAAAAAAAAGAAGAGGAACCCAAAGAGCATCTCAAGTGGAAAGGATAAGAGAAAACCACGGAGTAGTGGGATCGAATCATTCACTTCTTGTCTCTTTCTTTCACCAGCCCTTCTATCGTTCTATCTTCTTAATCGTTAGTATTCTTCAAGTCATGCCTCACTTTAGAAATAATATTTCACGCCTCTTCAACAGTCACCACTATTCTCCAGCTATTAAGCCATCAATCAACAAAATCACAAACTCTCTTCCTACCTTTCAACCAAAAAACTTATTCCAACAAAGATTGATAAGATTAAACTATTTCCTATCCGAATTTGGGAGTTACTCTCTACTACCCATCTGGATTCAAATTATTTTTCTATTCCAAATCTATTTTTTTCTTTGTCTATCTTGTCTCACATTCAAAACCCTAGTTTTTATGTCCCAGTGGAAAGTTGCCTATGGAGAAAGCATATTCAAATAGTATAATATTATGTATAAAGCAACTAACATATGGACTAAGTAGATTAGCTTGAAATAATACAAAGGTTTTCTCATTGTATGACTAATGAGAATTTAATATCATTAAGAGAAAATGAGCCAAAGCCTTTCCTTCCCCTCAAAAACCAAATACATAAGAAATGAGAAAATATGCTTTCTAAATTCCTCTAAAATAATTTAGCCCATTCCAATGGGAGCATAGATAAATAATAATATGATTTTCTCCAAGTTAATTGTATGTATAATACAACAATATTAATCTCCGTTCTCATGTTTGTTGTAAAATGTTTTCCACATCAACATCACATCTACATACGTAAGAGCTTTACATATGAATATTAGTTCAATTAATTTTAGTAAACTTAATGTAATGGAATAAATTGGTAACATAATTTTTTTTTTTACTTGTGTTTGTACTCAAAACAAGTGTTATTATTAATATATTAAAAATATGTATGATTAATTAAGACAGATTAAGAATTCGCCATCTTATTTCTTGAGTGATTTGCCCACATTTATTGCTTTCTGATTTGGAATGTGGTTGGGAGGATATCGATAGGATTTGTGTTTGGTTTGGTGGGTGCAATGGGTATTAACCTTTAATCTATGTATAGTTTTTCCTTGGTATTTTCCTTAGCTTGTCTTGTACTGTGACTATCATGTTGTTAGATACGGGCGGGATGCCAGGAAAGCCTAAAGAAAATAACTTTAACTAACTCAACTTCTTTTTTTATTTTTTTGAAGTCATATTAAATGAGTGTATGTATACATATTGGAGTCGAATACGCATATTAATCAAATAGAATTTGGCATACATATGTGCAATATTGGTCTGCATACAAATATGCTGTCAACATGATTAATGACTATGATTTTCTCTCTCTTCTTTTTTTTACCCTCAAATTCAGAAAGTTTTCTATTCAATCAATTGTAGTTTGTGGTACATAAATTAAAATTTTCTTTGTGTCCTGCCTTTTGCCTAAACCCAATAACCACTGATATTTTACTTACGATGACTAAAATGAAAGAAAGAAAGAAAAAGAAAAGGGAGAAAACAAAATAAACTTTATATAGAATAGAATATAAAAAAAAATATACAAAAAAGAGACAGTCACTGGACGTGGACCCAAGTGGGAAATGACATTCAATAGAAGATTGATGTGGAACTTTTTTGTGAAGTCCATATTGTATTTATATGTATAAAAGACTCAAATCATCTAATCCACTTCTGTCCAAAGAAAAAGCTTCATCTCCACACCTATTTTTTTTTTGTATAGTCTTTTTGACCTCAAATAATCATAATCCTTAGATACATACATACAATTCTTATTTAAGTTACCAATGAATTGTGGCAAGTTGTGTGTTTGATCTGCCTAATCCAACAGAATACAATAAAAAACTATGCGGCCTAGAATCACTCATCCATCCATCCATCCATATTCCAATTTATTAGAAAAGAATCAACATTAAAGGAACCTTTTACGTTTTTACATAGAAGCGGAAGTTGGGGAAAGGTAAAAGAATAAAGTGAAAATTATAGAAAATGAATAGGAATAAGAATAATAGAAGTATATAAGCCTAATAATAATGGTAAAAACGTAAAAGGGAAGATATTGGGAAATGCCAAAAGTGATTAAAATGAGAAAAATGAAAAAGAGAAGGATAAAAATGATAGGAAGGAGGTATGTGTGTATACTATAGTATATGTTATTGATTAAGAACTCCTTGGTTGCGTGCTTTAGCTTTCTTTATTCGGGTAGTTTTGTGTGTGTAGGAGAAAAGGCAAGTTCTTAGGGTTTTCTTGACTTTAGAAAAAAAAAGATGACAAAGAAAGAAAAATATACTCACTCACACCATTGTGTAATAATAAGATTTTGGGAAAGGAGAAAATGACAATGGTTGTGCCTTTGTGGAACCTGACATAAGCATGCATAATATTATGAGACTTTTTTATACGTTTTTTCCTTTATTTTGTCAAAAGAGATTCTCAAAGAGGATAATGGAACTTTATGCATTTGCGGATTTTGCCGTTTTTAATAGGTTCCCCAACCATCACTGAAAAAAACATTAATCATCTTTGACAGAGTCTCGGAATATTTCGCATCCATCACACGGATACAGTTTTCTTTCTACTATTTGAGCCTTTTTTTGCCTCTATCTCTATTTCATCCTTGGGTTTTAATATTAGGTTCTGTATAAAAAACTCTGACACAAAAACGGTAAAATCCTAATTCTATTCCCTTTTTACTATTACAAATCGAGTTTTACAATATGACGCAGCAACTCATAACAGTGATATCATTATTCAATGGAACTATAAACTAAACTTGATTCCAGTCGGATTCAATTTATCATCCCTTACTCCATCGTCCTTCTTTCCTTAACTTTTCCTTTCACTCTCAGTCTCACTCATAGTTTTCCATTCAAAGAATACTTTATTCTCCTCCTTGATCCAATACTATGATAATCTTTTCTTCCAAAACCAAATCTTAATTACACCAACAGCACGCTTTCCCCAAAATTTAAAATGGATCAGGTTTCAATCCTTTTTCCGTTTCCCAACCCAATCTGAATTATGAGACAAAATAATGCATAAATAATAATTACATTACCTCCAATATTTAGCTGACAAAGATTATCCAACGGGTGGAATTGAGTTCCTTACTCAGTACAGTTACAGTACTGACTCAAGAGCCTAATTTTCTTCTCTCAAACATCCATCAAACTACTAAAATACAAAATTCAGATTCTAACATTTCCCGAGGCCTGAAAATATGATATTTTATTCAAAACTGAATTTCATCAGGGTACTATTTCCCCTTTTTCTTTTTATAAGAAAATTGACGTTTCTCAATCCTGGAAGTTAGTGATACGAAGGCGAGTTTAGATAGATTTAATGTGATGGGATGTAAATAGACATATGGAACCACCATCACCTCTCATACATTTCCGACTTATCACACAAGCACCCTGACTTTTTAAAAAGAAAGAGATCCACAACTGCCCATAAAAACTATCTTCAACCAACCTTTCAGTACTTTAAAAAAAGAAGAGGAAAATCCATCTGTGCACTCTGGAAAGTTATTGATAACATTTGAAAAATATGCTTTACAACCAAACGCCTCAATGGCACTGGAAAATCATTTCCATTTCCTGTGTAAATATACAACCATCAAACCATCTAGTCCTTTCCTCAATCAAACATTACTAAATATAAAGTAGCTTTCAAAGAGAAATTTACATAGGTAAGCAAGATGTTCTTGTTCATTGGAAATAAGAACCAAATTATAAGTTCATCATATTTTAGGTCTTTCTGTGTGGTGACAGGCGGCCAGGAAATAGAGCTTGGTGAAAGTCTTATTCTATTCTATTCTACGAGCATATTTTGCTTATGCTTGTTCCACATACATGTTATAATCTTCTCCCATGAAATTTGCAACAAATGGAAAGGATAAAAGAGCCAAGTGTTAAAATGTTAAAAATGCAGAGAGAAAGAAAACTGACAGAAAGATATTTTGCTGGGTTGGTTTTAAGTAATCCCATGGGCCATGTGAGGAACCAAATGCACCTACATGCTTCTGAAAGTATCTGTGAAAACAAACCCCTTACTAATTTATGTATGAAATTTGTTGACTGGCTTATAAAAGTAAGTGGTGTTTGGTCTGTGTGACACCATGTGTTTGTGTATGTATGTACCACTTTTTAGGCCTAAAACACTTCCATACATACATACATACATCAGCACATTACATTACATTACTTTTCCAGAGTCTTAGGAATTAGGATATTATTTAGGAATTGTTTTTTAGCTCCGAGATAGTGAGAGAGAGAGAGACCCTTCTTTACGGTTCTGTTCTCCTTCCTTATTATTTAAACTTTTCATTTTTTTTCCTCATATGTAATGCATACATTACCATCCATATCATATCACCTTTCATAATTTTTTATTTTTTGCATTAAACATGGGTCTTTGGAACCGAAAGAAGGCTGGAGAAGAACTAAATCATATTGGTAGTCTGGATTACATTACATTTCCCATTCCAAATGTAAATACTAACTCAAAGGGATGGATGAGTACAGATCCATCATTCTTTTTTTTTCAACTTGAACTTAATTTTTATATTTTAAACTTAAATGAACCATAAAATATAAAGACTTGTCTTCAGGGTAAAAATAGGACTCATATCAGTCATAAACTTACTTTATTCAGTTTAATTAGATACGGCAAAATTGAATTTGAAACATTATCCAAAAAATGCATCACTCTCAACAAAATGAAAACTTTTAATATAATGATAAACCAATGCATTAAATAAGTATGAGATCCGAATTGTGTTTAGTTCAAGTAACATTTTATGAAATGTAATATATTTTGGCAGACGTCTAAATTAAAAGCACTTCAGATTCCACAAGATATTGAGAATAACCTTCATGAACAAATTTTTTCAAGGCCTGAGTTAAAGAAACTTACTCTTAGTGTAATAATTTATGAAGTCGTTCTACATACTTCAAGTACATACGCTAGTGAAAGTAGCCAGAGAAAGCTAGTAATACTTATACAATAAAGCGGTGTTTAGACCTTTAGAATCTCATGCGCTCTGTAGGAGCACAACCGAACTTAGTTTATCGCAGTTCGTAATATTCACTCAACCAAGCTTGGATTTCTCACCGGAAGATAACAACAATATATTCAACTGCATTCAGCATTCTGCAAGTCAATGAGTTACAAGTACTTGATAAAGATATTTTTAAAATGTCTTTTATTCCCAAATCTAACTTACAAGAAAGCGGTTTGATTTTCTTAAAAATCGCAAGTTAAATGTTGTTTGAAATTAGAACATATCCAGCATTGTGTTTGAATGTTATACAACACAAGACAACCCAGTCGATTCAGATCCATCCATTGTAAAAATGTATATTGTTTTAAGTTAATACAAAAATTAGTACAAATGTGGAACCTCTTCATCATTAACACGACGAGTACCAAAGCATGTCTAGTCAACAAAGTGTTACTCTAAGTATCTTAACCTAACAA
This sequence comes from Xenylla mediterranea, assembly GCA_034700645.1. NCBI lineage: Eukaryota > Metazoa > Arthropoda > Collembola > Poduromorpha > Hypogastruridae > Xenylla > Xenylla mediterranea. Next base: position 19,391 of record JAQGCY010000120.1, on the reverse strand, counting down.
AATCACTAAAGAATTTAATATTATTTCCCATACATAACTGGCAATTTATTTAATTTATTCTCAAATAGAATTCAGGAAGGCTAAAATTTATATCATGGTTTTAAAATTAGGATTAAATTTGAAACCGGCAATTTTTAAGGTTCTCCTTGGCATGTAAAATAGAGCAAATGCAATGACCTCATTTTCATACAATACAAGGTCTGAATACTTTAAGTTCTTGATCTGGAAGCCCGTTTTGATGAAATGAAACTTTCTTTTTGAGCTTTCTTAGAGAAGTAAAACTCAATAAAATATACCTTGTTCATTTCCTTGTATGAAAAACATATTATATCAGCATTTGCTATTCGGAAACATTTTTGAAAGCCCTATTTCTTCAACTTCAAGCTGCATATTACTCTTATATGAAAAGTTGATTTGAACTTTTTTTTTCATTACTTCAATATTCTATACCTAAATGCATTAATAATGGCTTAATTCAACTTGGAATCTGCAATAATTGATCCTCTTAAATTTTAAGAAATTATAAGCCAAATACTTCATAAAAATCATACTTGCTTACACACACAGACCGAGTCCTACTGCAAAAAAAAATCCATTTGCACTTCATTAAATAAGGTTAATGTTCCATTTCCCAATGCACAATCTAAGAATGTAATAAAATGAAATCCTTTTTATTTGTTTGGGGAAGACGTAACCATAGAAAATTCAAGGCAAATGACCTATCTGAAATCTCATACATGGGCAAATACTAGAAAGTAATTTTATATTTCCAGAAGTCAACCTACTTTCATTCATTGTAGACTCTTACTTTGTTTTGTACTTTGGTCTTTGTTTATTACATTACACGAAATGGTGTTTTCTTTACACAATATTACGATCCATGAATTTGCACATAATATGTAGAATAAGTACAATTCTTCTAAATTATTGTTTTCACAAAAACATTTTAAGCTCGATTGTCATTGTCATTCCACATAATTATTCGTCTTCCTCTAACCTCCAAATGTTCAATTAATTAGACAACAATACTGAATCGGATTCTCATAATATCGTTATCATTTATCGGCTATAAATCATTTTGGATTCTAAATTTTTTAAACTTTCTGTATCTGCTCCAAAATTAAAGTTAAATTGTTCTGCTCTGTCTCAGTCTTCAGGTAAGAAATTTGAGTTGTTTTTGGTTGATTTCCATTCTATCGATAGATTACTATCTTTAACATACATGGAAAATAACACTGAATTGCATACTATTGCTTATGTCATGTACATAGAAAGAAACATATTTACCACTATTTGACACTAGTTTCATGCATCATTTTACATTGGTCATCATTCAACTGTCAATTTATAATTTATTTAACTAACTATGAGAATTCTGTAACAATAGAGTCGTGATTATTAGAAAGAAAAGGATTCACCATCTATGGGACAAAAGGTCTTTTCCATTCATTTGTATTTTGTATTTATTTATGAATATGAAAATATTCACCTTACTCAAGAGAAGACCTAATAATTACAATAGAGGTCTACAAGTCAAGTACGTAAAATTTGTGATTGTCAGTCCAGGCTTGGGATTTATAATAATTTCCATTTTGTTAATTTGATGTAATTGTAAATCTATATATTTGCTTTGAATTTAACTCTATTATACCTCCTTGAAACCAAATTACGATGGGCAACGGAAAATAGAATAATTTTATAAATTGGCAAGCCCCATGGGATTATTGATTAATTGAAAAAATCACAAAAACATGCCTTGAGTTCATTAGACGTTTTTATGGAACATTGGTAGAAAGCTGAAATTAGGCCAGACAGAATTATTGGTTTCCATTATGACTTTTCCTTTATTTCTTGTTATGTTATGTACATTATGTGGGTGATTGAGAAGAATGAAATCAATTCTCTCCCAATTTTAATAATTTAGTTTCTTGTATAAGGAGCATGAAATCTTAGGGAGAAAAAGCAAATGTTTTGAGACCTTCAAACCTTGTAATCATTATTGCAAAAACCTCATTTTTATTCAAATTTGGCCTTCGCGTCCAAAGGGTTAATTGATTGATTGATTATACATATTTTACTGGGTTTCCTTCCACTACATATTTTACAGTGTCCTATTGCCATAAAAATATTCATTTCAAATGTGAATCCCGCAGTGTGTGGAACAATGTTATTTGGCTTAAGAATTTAACTGTTCCCAAGAAAAGATAGGAATCACATTTTGTTACTGTACAAATAAATTGTTGACGATTAATCTTAAAACTTGATTATCAATAACAAAACTTTGATTTAACTGAATTTCAGGAATTTACATCAACTCTTTATGGAATAGATCTGTGATTATGGTGCTTATACTGGTGCTAGGATTAATGATGTGATACTGATAACTCATAAAGTATAAAATGGTTCAACCGGATAAAATAAATATGGTAAAATCAAATATTACAGTGCCAAAGAATGTTGCTCCAGTGGAAAAATGTATTTGTGAGATTTGTACTTGCGGGTGAGGAAACTTATTAACTTGAAATTCTTTATTGGTCTTGGTCTGCCGAGTTTAAAATTCTAAAGACAAGCTTTTAAGTTCCGTAAAAAAAATTATGCATTTTATAAAACCGTTTAATTTAGAGATTTTACATTTTTTCTAATCGTATTACTGTTTACGATAAAACCCGTATTTAGCAGCGGGTTCTGCAAATTTAAATTCCATAAAGTACACGAAGTTTGACGATCGGAATTCTTGCAACGGCAAACTATAAAATGACATATTTTTGATTAACAATTTGTATAATTTAGTTTCTAAACAAGACTTTGTATGACTGATTTAGACATCATCGGTGCCCGCATACAGACAATACATTAATTACTGATCATATTGCATCCGAGCTCAGAGATCCCATTAACCAAGGCTTTGATACAACTATATCCACTGAAAGCCGTGAGAAATTTAAAACTTTTAATCAGGTAAATATTTCTGCTTAATATTTCTCAAAAATTTGGCTTATTAACAATAATAATAATATTGCCCGTTTCTAGATTGAGAGACAAAAGCTTTCTAGGCCTAAAAGTTCTCTACGATTCGATGATAATTTGGAATCAAATCAATCATATCGTGATGAATTTCAATCATCAGAGTTGGAAAAACGAAAGAAGTAATAGAAGCTTTTAACCTAAACATTTATTGTTGTGTGATGAATTTAATAATTTTATGCTAGGTTTACAACAAATCGGAATGAGGTTGCTGCTGGGCTTAGAAGTAAAAATCAAACTAGTGCAGCTGAAATTATTTCTTCTCAAGCATCCAATTCCCACAGATCAGATACTGCAATTAAACAGGATAGTAGAACAAAAAAGTTTCGGCAAAGATCATATGCACATCGCCAAGCAGATAATGGAATCTTCCCACATATCCAGACCAGTTATTCCCCAGAAAACTTAACTTCCATGCATAATTCTTCCATTTCATTGTCTGATAACACGAGATTAGCGGAATTTCAAAAGCAAAGTAAAGTTGGCGTCGATAAGGCCAACATTGGTGAAAATAATGGATTTCAAATTAAGGGTTACCAGAATGAAAATTTGTCCAGTGGAACTGTTCACGATTTTGGGGACGTACAGGGGATGACTGTTGTTTCTCAATCAAGGCGGTCAGAAGGTAAAGCTATGGAAAATGAGCGCTTTGCTGAAGATGCAGCAAGATTTGAAAAACATTTTGATGGGATAGACATTGAAAGTTCTTTGAGTAATGCAAAAGTAAAATCTATTCATGAAGAGGAAATATCGAAAGGAACTGTCAAGATTGGTCAATCAGGATTGGAAACTTCGGAAAATACTATAAAATCCATTACAGAAGTAAAATCAGCTAGAATTGAAGTAGAAAATTCTTCAAATCTAGTTGAGATTGATGAACGAGTTCGTAGCTCTACAATTTCATCGGATAACCAGACGTTCCAATTTGAAGAAATCCCAACAATAAAAGCCAACGAAACCGTCCAGAAGGAACTGGAGAAACATGATATTATGAATTTGGAGACTACTCATTTAATAGATTACAATGACAATTACAAGCAAGATTTACGGAATAAAAAGGAAGTAAGGGTCGGACAAGTTCTAGTTGAAGAGGTGTTTGATACGGATGTGGAATATAAAGCGAGAAATAGTGAGAGCAACACTACTCATGCCAGGCAAAGTGAGAATCTTAAAACTACTACAGTCTTAGAAAAAAGTAAGGAACCGAAGGCCAGAAGACCAAAAGATAATCTTCAAACTGACGGTGTATTTTATGGAAAAGCTCTCGAACCTACTCTGCCGGTCATAATCCAACGTTCCAAAATGGTACGGCCTAAGGACAACTTGGTTTTGGAAGGTAACTTTCCAATGATAATTGAAAACATGCAACAAATAAGTAAAACAAATTGGAAACTTATTCGTGTTTTGTTCTTAGGAAAATTTTATAATGAGCCGGAAGAAAAAGATCAATTACTTCAAAAGCGTAGTAAAGCTGTAATGATTCGTCCAAAAGATACCTTGAAGTTTGATGACGCATTAAATCGTCGAGGATCTCAAGCACCACAAAGAAGCAAAAGACAAACTAAAGCTGTTGGGAGAGTCAAGGAGAATGGTTCAATCTCTACTCAAAATTTAGAAGCAGATTCTATACAAATTGATCCACTACGATTGGATTTTGATAACAACCTCGGGTCTGGTGGAGTACTTGATGAATCTTGGCCAGAAAAACTTCTGGACGGTTTGCATGCGGAAGAAGGATTTTCTTTGAAGGGACAAGCAACAGAATATTCTGAAGCAGAAATTTCTGGCAAACAAAATGAGAGAGATACTGAAACTGCTCATCAATCTACAAATGGTTATGTTCCAGCAACTGGTGGAGAGACTGAAAATATACCAAACTATTTCAAGCAAAATGGCCACATTGAATCAACAATTGACGGTCAAACACAACACACAATTTTGCATGACTCTAACTTGGATAGTGAACAAAATAAGTTGGGACTAGACTTAAAAAATGCAGGTATGTACAGTTTGTAAACCAAAAGTTTAAAATTTGTTAAAGATTTGCCATTTCTCTATCCTAGCAGATATAAACAGTTTTGGAGCATCTCGTTATACCGATAAACCTATTGATGCAAAGTTTCTCAAGGGTGATCGTTACGCAATGAAATTTCCAAAAGACAATTTACATGGTTATTCCATGAATTCCGCTGAGATTGAAGAGTTTCATACTGGCAAAAGATATTATGTACAAAGACCAGTGGGAAATGAAATAGCCGATGTAGTTCTCTTGCATGATGCAGAGAATGAGCAAAATGAATATTTGAAAAAGAAAAGAACTATAGCGTTTCCTTCTAGTCCAGAGAAAGTACGACCTATACTTCCTGAAGACAATCTGCGGCTACCAGAAGGAAGTTTCACACAAAGACCCAAAGAAGGAATTTCATTGAAGGGTGACAGATATGAAGTAAAGAAACCAAAAGATAATTTAAAGTCAGAGGGAGAATTTTACGGAAATCTACCTCAAGGTTTGGTTCCAGCACAGCTGAAAAGAACTCCAATTAAGCACAAAGATCATTTGAAACTTGAAGGTGAATTTTCCCAAAGAATTGCCGAAGAGGTATCTCCAACTGGAGAGAGAACCGATATAAAAATACCCATTGACAATTTAAAAATGGAAGGGTCCTTTTACAAGGCAGAGAAAACTCCACTTCCTCAAAGAGGTGAAAGAGCTGAAATCCAAAGACCTAAAGATAATTTGAAAATGGAAGGTGAATTTTATAAAAAACCCATGCCAGCCGAATATTTAGCTGGAGAAAGATTCGAAAGGAAGTTGCCTAAAGATAATTTAGCTCCTGCTGGAAAGTTTTACACCAGACCAAAAGAAGTTGAGTATCATTCAGAAAAAAGGGCTCCGATATTGCAAAATGATAATCTTAAACTTACGGGGAAATTCTATGTACCTCCAATTAAACCAGCTCCCCTTAAGGGGGAAAGGGCAAATATAAAGCGGCCTGAAGATAACTTAAAATCCGAGGGACAACTTTATATAGATCAATTGCCCTACAACCTAGCAAAATCAAGGTCTTTTGAAAGTTTGAAGCTGGTAGATCCATTTCACCAAAGTCTTGAAGAAGCTATTGCAAATCAGCCAGAACGAAGGACTCCAATCAGGCAATTGGACAATTTGCACCTTGAGGGTGATTTTTATAGACCTCCCCTTCGCCAAGATCCAGGAGTAGGTATTAGGGTTAATGTCAAAAAGCCAGCAAATAATTTAATGCTACCAGAAGGAAAATTTACTCAACGAAAAGTCGAAGGCGCAGTAGGTAGAGGAGAGCGTGCTGATGTTAAAAGACCAGAAGATAATCTGAAACTCGAAGGCGAATTCTACAAAAAGCCAGAAGTTGTAGCATTTAGTACTGGAAAACGACAAATGATCAAGCAACAAGACAACCTACATCCAGAAGGAACATTTTACCAACGTCCAAAAGACGAGAATCTTTTATTTGATCAAAAATTATACCGAGAACATGAGGACCTTAAATCTGGATATATTGGAGGAAGACGAACTCCAATCCGGCAAAAGGATAACTTACATCCAGAAGGAACATTTTATCAACGTCCAAAAGACGAGAATCTTTTATTTGACCAAAAATTATACCGAGAACATAATGACTTAAAATCTGGATATATCGGAGGAAAAAGAACTCAAATCAGGCAAAAGGATAACCTCCATCCTGAGGGCGAATTTTATAAACGGCCTGCCGATTTAGTTCCAATGAAGGGAAACCGTGCAGAGGTTCGGAAACCTGAAAATAATCTAAGACTGGAGGGTAATGTGGAGCAATACTCAACTATGGAACCCAACTACCAATTTAAAGGAGAGAAAGCCCAATTAAAAATACCAAAAGATAACTTAAAACCAGAGGGCTCGTTTTACCAAAAGCTAAATTCAGACATATCTCCAAAAATTGAGTTAAGGTCACCAATACGGCAGAAGGATAATTTATTTTTGGAAGGAGAATTTCATAGACCTCCAGTAAAAAAGACATGTCTTAAAGGTGAAAGAGCTGAAATAAAAATACCACCAACAAACTTGAAAATGGAAGGAAAATTGTATGTCAAACAAGAAGAAATTCCCGTACATGGAGAGAGATCGGTAGTTCAAGTTCCCAAGGACAATTTAAAACCCGAAGGTAAGAATTTCTAAGCCATTTTCGACTTACGAGTTGGTTTGGGTTTCACAAATATTTGTGTTGGAATTTTTTATAATCAGTCCATTACAAAATTGTATAATTTGTATAATACTTTTACGTTACAGGAAAGTTTTACACTCCTGAAGAGGATTCTGTACATTTACAGTTTGAGCGTCCTCAACTAATAGTTCATAAGGATAATTTGCATATGGAAGGCAAGTTCTATGATCAAACAACGACAAGTGAACATTACAATAAATATGATTTATCCGGTGAAAGTCTTTCAATTGAACCTCATCTTGCAACAAAAGGTAAAATTATACATCCAGGTTGAATATTATCCTTATCCTAGTAAATAAACTGAGCAGAAAAATTTGGAATTATTGATTGAATGTTTTTCTTAGGTTCCAACAATATTAGAAGCCAAGCTCAAGGTTCAAGAGCTACGATGAAAATACCAAAGAATAACCTACATTTGGAAGGTGAAATGTACTTAACACCCCAAGAAAAACCAGCTTTGATAGGAGAAAGAGCTGATATAAAAATTCACGAGGACAATTTGCAAAGCACTGGTAAATAAATTATACTGTTTTATTTAGCTTAATATAATTAATTTAAACTCGATTTGTACTTGTAGGGAAATTTTATGCTACACCTAAAGAAGAAGCACCATTGAGGGGAGATAGGGCAGAAGTTAAAATACCACAAGACAACCTTAGACTTAGTTCTGGGGCAATGGATTTAATGACTACCACACAATCCCAGCAAGAGTCTGTTTTGAATACTCATCGTCATCATAAAGGTGGACAATTGAACCAATCGATACAGGACCCAGTGATGCAACAAACAAAAACAAAGGATGAAAGCAACATCATTGAAAGAAATGAATTGGAAAAGCAAGAGGATTTTGGAGGTCTAGAATTGAATCGTAAAATTAAAGGGCGACGTACAACAGTGGAAAATTTTACAGAGGATAATAATACTGGTCATATTTTCTTGGAAAAGTCAATTGAATCATCAATGGAACATGAAACAAAATCTGATATTTCCAAAGACACAGTCCAAAAGCTTTTAACACAATCAATGTCAGCAAAATCTGACATGAATCAATCTATTCTTCTTCAAGACCCAAATGAGAAAGGAATGAGTGAAAAGTCAAGCACACAAAAGCATGTGCATGCTAACAAAAATAGTAGTCATGAAGTCCAGGTTACACGTCAAGTTGGAATTACAAGACGGAAAAATGATTCCGATCTCAATGATACTAGTACTACATATTCCGCTTTAGGATTTGATATAACAGCAAATCAACACCAAAGTGATCTTAATTTTAATAAGGACACAACAACAATTAATGGAAACATTGGAGAAGATATGTTTGCGAGTAAAACTGGAACTCTTTACAATGAGAATACAAATTTAAGTATGGCGAACGCTACAGCAAAACGAGGAGTTGAAGCACAGCAATTGAACAGTCAAAGTCGAATTATTCCTATTCATCAAAGAAATTCAGCTAAATTAAAATCTATTCATGGATCCTCCTCACCACAAATTTTTAGTAATAATCAGCACAATCAAGATTTTGAACAAAGTTCCCTTGAATCTAACTTACAATCCAAGAAACGATCTTTCCGCCAAGACAATCTAATTATCCCAAAATCTGAATTTGATGGTCAAACATCATCAAGATCTTATGGAGAATTTCAATCATTGAATAGTCACAGAGTAGTCCCAGTTCGATCAACTCATGAATCCAACATTTCTCTAGGATCCTATGATAATTTTACTGCTCTCATGAACTCAACATCCAAAATGGATTTCAAGAAACAAGATGTTTATCTTTGTCCTGCTTCCTTGTTGGAATCTAGCAAATCACCGTTCAAATATAAGAGACAAACCTCAAATCATCGATTTTACATGCCTAGTGTTGTTTCTTAAACTCAATAAAGGAATAAGAATAGTTAGTATCAAATGAAAAGTTTATTCCATTGTGGTAACTCAATGAGTACGCTACGCAACTACGCAAACAAATATTTCCATGATTATCTTCCAATTTGGCTGAATTTTAAATAATAACTAACTAAATTTTAGTGAATTTTAATTATCATTGTTACTATCATTAGTCTTTAGAGAATCTTTTAGAATTTGTAGAAGTAAAACTAATCTATAATCGTCAACTTGTAATGGATAATTGAACGATTAAATGCTAAATGCACAAATACTACTACTCAAAATTAGTTTAAGCAAGCATACTAACTACATACACTAAAAAATATTTCAAGAAATGAATAAAAAAAAAGATGAAAACGTTTACGAAAACGCGTTTAAATCTTGCCATGCCTAATGTTTATACAATTACAAATACTCAGAGTACCAGGAGTTAGTAAATATGGCTTTGACCGAATCCAAAATTATCCACAGAACATTCGCAAGGTCAACAAGTTCAAGGAATATTTCAGTTCGAGTTTTTAATTGACTACTTTAGTGACCAGTAAGGATAAGTTTCCCCAAACCCTAATACCGTTTGTTTGTGTGTATGTATGAGTCATGACGACAGAGCTATTGCGGGAAATCATAAAATAAAATTTCGACTTGTTTTGTTTTGTTTACCTTTTACACTTACAGACAATTTCATTTCAGTCCAACTCACCGCCCGCGCCCGTTCTCTCATTCGAGAATCAGTCGTCCGTGAGAACAGTCGATTGTTACTTTCGCTCTTCATTAATTGTGTTCTTCCACCAATTGTGAATTAGTCTTCAATTGACACAGTCACTCGTGAGTCTTCCTGTTTTTTCTTGGACATAACAATCAGCACCAGTCCACCCTTAGCTCTCTAGCACAGGTAAATATCAAATCTATATTATTCTAATATTGTAAAAATCATAATACAATTTTAATCTGAATTTTTGATTTTAGTCTTCTGATTTCCCTGGGTCAACGCTCAACGGTTTCTACTACCCCTCATCTCTACATTTTGCTCCGTGTTTTTCTCCCACAAACTTCTTTCCATCACCACCTACCAAATCCAACCATCATCATGGGTAAATGCTGCGGAAAGTGCAAGAAGAATAAGCCAGCAGAGGAGGAAGCAGTAGAACCTACCCCTAGCCAAGCAGCAGCAGCTGCTCAAGCCCCTCCATCATAATCAATTGACGTGGAGCTCAGGATGGATGAAAAGGATGACAACCGGACCCCTATTCTCAATTACTATTAATAATACTTCTTCTCTATTATAATTTATTCTCCAAAAACTTAATGTCAATCTGGTAATAATTAATATGAATAACTTACCTGCACAGTGTAGCAAAGCGCGTCGTGTACAGCGCTGAATGGAAAATGTGAATTAAAGAAAGCTACACGTTAATCTAAAAAATACTTTTTGACAATACTACTTTTAGCTCAATTCATTTGGGATTTGAACCAATTCTGGTTGGTTAATCGCTGGCGTATTAGCTAATTTTTTAACAATCTCATGACATATCATCTGTCCTTCTTATTGCATATTTTGATTAATCATACGATTCGACCTGCTGTGATGGGGCACTTAATTCTTGTTCATGCTGATGTCTGCAGCGTAATATGTATGAAAGACGGAGTACCGTAAATGTTGTACTTTAACGTAAGTAACTTTCAATGAATAAAGTTAGAGACCAAGGGGCTAGAAATTAATTGGAGACAAAGACAATTGCATTTAATTCAAGAAGTTGTTGGCATCCATTGTTTACATTCCTTGTATCTCAGTGTCATTTAAGTTGAAGAGTGAACTAGGTATGTATTATTCGCTTGGATGGTTCGGCATTCCCAAGATAACTTCGTTTGGTAATAACTAGACGATGAAATCTAGCTACCGATGAACTGACTTGTCCAAAATCGAATTTATGTAGGCTTAATATTATATGTGTACAGATATTTTGCTAAATGCTCAAATTCAAATAAGCTAAATGCCTGACTTCCAATGTTTTCAAATTCACTGATTTATTTCTACTAATCGAAATCGATACATAACACCTACCTAGTAAAAGAACTTATATGTTCAAGCTTTGCCATTCATTGATGTTGTACTTCACCTTAATCTTGTGATAACAACAACAATATCACAGGCTATGGTATTTGGATGGAACGGTGGAAGTAAATTTCTTCGTTAATGCAAATCCACAATATTTATGCAATTAACATCTGTTCAAGCAGTCTGCAAAAAGCAATAAATGACATATGGGATCTGCATGCATCTAATAGTTTTGCTGAAAACAAAAGAAAATGAATACTTTAACCTCATTCAGTATTCAACTTCATCCACAGTTAACTAAATTGAAATTGTCCCCAATCCTCACAATGGCAATGGGAGATGAGAAGCTTAGAAAAGTTGTATTTTTACTCCTTGTGCCTCTGTCTGCATACTTAAACATATTTGCAAGGGCTACACCAACATTTAATTTGGATAATCAGGTTCCAAATAATGGATTTCCAATTCCAACCCGAAGTTTTCATAGGATGTTCCATAATGAATTGAGTGAAAGCAGTAGGTTCAATTTCCGCAGTTTGAAAGGTTTGGGTTGAGCGTACTTGAAATTAAAAGTATTTTCGTTTATTACAGATGTAAGTTCTCTTGCCCTTGATCTTCACAATGATATTCGAAAAGATCATCAATCTCCACCGCTTAAACTCTGCTCACAAGTTAGTAATCTTTAATTTACAAATTGCCAAGGATATACAAAAAAAAAATTAATAAACTTGAACTTTTAGCTTCAACGAGATGCTCAAGCTCATGCAGAAAAAATCTATGCTTCCAGTCTTGAGAATAATACCAATTTACCAAACCAAAATATATTTTATTCTGTGGATAATGTGTATGGGAGTTCAGAAACCATTAATATATTTTTTGCAATTGTCAATTGGTATGATGTCGAGTATAATTACAATTATGACAATCCGATCCCAGTACCAGACTCATTCACAAGAATCGTATGGAAATCAACCACAAAACTTGGAATCGGATATGTTGTTGACAATGATAAGAAGCTTGCGATTGTTGTAGCAAATTATGGTCCATCTGGAGTAGGTCCCGACTTTAGCAGTGGGAATATCGAAGAGTATAAAGCAAACATTTTAAAGCCAATTGAACCGGAGCGGAATCCGAAATCCTTAGCCGTGATCGAATCACAATAAAATTAGTTAACAATCATTCATTCATGTTATCAAATTCATAAATTAAAAAAATAAAGTTTTCATATATTCTAATCCAATCAAAAATGATTTGAGATTTTGTCAAGATCTCCATTTTGTGTGAAGATAAAAAATACTTCAGACAACAAAAACAATTGATAATGCATCTAGTTTGACATTACAGACATATTTTTAAAGCATATTTCCTGAAAAAAGCTTAAGCAACTTGAGAGGAAGGCGACGAAATAGGCAAGTTTATAACTCGTTGTATTTAATACATATTCTGATGAATCGCTACGGAGGACCGATTTGACGCTGAGTTGCAAAAACAACAATACAATTCCCCAGAGAAAAATCCTAAGATGGACACTGGCTAGCGGTTAATCAGACTGGGGCCGCTATCAAGGATGAAATATTTTTTTTTCTTTCCAAGTTAGTGTCTATCTTGTATATTTTTGCCAAAAACAAGTAAAGGTTAGATGGACACTAACTTGGAAAGAAAAAAAATATTTTATCCCTGTTAGCGGCTCCAGTCTGATTGACCGCTATCCGGTGTCCATCTTAGGAGTTTTTACTGCGGAATTGATATGTTGTTTTTGCAACTCTTGAAATTCAATACACGAGTTGGAGTTCTCGAGAACTGTTAATCACATATTCAATGTGTGACCGTGACGGGTACTGGTAGCTGTATAATATGATTTCAAACACTTTTATCTTTGTCCAACCCAGAAAAATTCATATAAATTCATCTAGTCAATGTTATATTAATTAAGTTACTACCATAGCAACCAAAAACAGACTTGTCAACAAACAACCAAAAAAGCAAAAGAAACCAATTTGGAAGTTTTCATTCTCACAATCAAAATTTGAAATTCATTCAGTCTTCATTCAGCCTTCAAAGCAGCAACATCAAAATTTTCGGAACTTTTTCAAAATTTTATTGTAGAACTCGATTTCTGTTTTAATTCACTATTCATATTCCAAATCATCAACATTCCAAATTTCGGAGCTTTTTCAAATAAATTTTCGTCTAACGTTTGTCAAGTCATCAAACATGTCTTTTTTTTTACGTCTTCTGTCTCCCTTCAGCAACAACGCCAACCCTGAAGACCAAAATACAGCACTTAACAACGAGCAAAATGACCAAAATGCAACACAGGAATCAGAGACTTCTGTTAACAATGAAAATGACGCCCAACTTGCAAACAAGGGCAAACTCCTTGGTCTCCAGCAGGAATTATTGGACTGGATTGAAAATGGGTTAGGACACACTAATCCACGACGCCATATCAGAAATATTAGTCGGGACTTTCGTGATGGTGGTAAGAAAATTGTTACCAAACCTCATTCTATACAAACGTGAATTGAGTATAATCCTTGTACGTTTCTCTTCATACAGTTTTTATGGCTGAGCTCCTGTACCATTTCCGTCCGGACATCGTTGAGTTACATAACTATAGCCGCTGCAGTTCCTTGTCAAAAAGCGAGGAAAACTGGCGTTTTCTTAATGTTCATGTACTTACTAAAATTCGGCTTGGTTTGTCTTGCAATGAAATTAAAGCTTTGGCACGTGGAGATCCAGCAACCACAAAAAAATTGTTGGCTCGTGCAAAAAAGGTTCTTGCTTCAGTTGATTCAAATCAAGGTTCAGCTCATGATGCTAATCCAAATGATGGTGCTGGTGCTGAAGCTAGTGATGTTAAATCTAATTCTGCTCTTGACGTTGCCTCCACTCTATTGGAAGTTAACGAGGTTGATTCCACCAATCCCCAAACCAGCTTAGTTTCCGTTGGAGCCGTGGAAAAAGGAATTGTTCCAATTTCTGAATTAGCTAAGGTAAGATCTCGTAATGATTTGTTGTTTGAAAGTATATACTTTTGCTAATGTTTCCACATTCTTTAAATTTGAACAGAATAATAACTTGGAACCTCCCAAAGTCGTGGTGCATAGTATTAGTAATCGGACCACCTTAAACGATAGCAAAGTCTACCGCTTCCGTGAGGCCTCTGATGCGGAGATTGAACGTTTTAATCAAATGTTGACCGAACGATACAACGATGACTCTAAATAATCTTTAACAACCAATAATTAATTCATTCCAATATTTCACTTTACCAACATTTTATCTAATTCAACTAATCTAATCTTTATTTTCAAAATTTCAATTTAAATAAATTTTCAACTCATTCTACCTATAAAATCCGATTGAAATAATGGAAGACAATAATATTTACGAAATCATCATAAATGCTAAGGATAAGAAGATTATCACTATTTATTAGATGGAGTGTGGACTCTCGGAGCTAGCATTCTCGTATACAATAACCATTCCTAAATCAATCAGAATCATGCCGTTGTGTGGGTGCGTGGGTGGGTGGAGTATTGTTGAAATTGGAAATAATATGCATGGGGCCAAAGAGGTAATTACCTCTTCCCATGAACAAAAAGCCAAATGGCTACCATTTACCAATAATTCTCTCGCCAAACAAACAAACAACAATAGGCAAATGCAACAAAGGGGCATCCGCATAGCATGTATAGGCGATAACAAAACAACAATAAGCATCCTTAGGAGTAGGTCTATGAGGACTAATGTTTTAAAACTTAGGCCCTTTCCATGGCACAAAGCAATTGAATAAGGGGAATACCGTTTCGGATTTCGGTTTTAAGGTGAGCCAAAAGAAGAACAAACAACTCCACCACTTACCTATGCCTACTCTTTGCAATTGCAGCAGCATGTATGTACTTGCACCTGTTTCAGTAGTAGTAACCTCTTGCATCGTGCAGCAAATGAATGCTCATCTCATTTCTGAAGTACCACAACACCGATTCCTCCGAAGTCTTAGAAAGTTAAGTAGTATGTACTTGGGTTAAAAGCGCTAAGGACCGAAAACACAACAATACAATCATATTTTTTCTTTAAAAAGATTAATAACAATGGAATCTCCACCTCAAGAACAGGATCCCCTTCGTGGTACCACCGGACCAATTGATAGGAGCAATGAGAGTAGTATTAGTCTAGAAATTCCTCCGAGAAAACGTGGTTTCGTATGTCAAAACAAAGTACCCAAAGAAATTGTTAATTGTCCTGAATGTCCAGCTCAGTTTAACTACGCTGGTCTTCTGAGAAGTCATATCTTGTTGGAACACAAGGATTTGCCATCACATACTCTGTTTCATTGTGTCTATTGTGAAGAAGATTTCACTGTTCGGAATGCATATTACTTGCATCTCCAGGAAAAACATCCAGGTAGGTCTAATAGGGTTGATTTTTGATTTTTCATCCAATGATCTACAGATAATAGTAATCCTTAATAATTTGTTTGTATTTTAGGCGAAAAACTTCCAAACGACATAGGATGTTATTGTGGGACTAATTTTACTAGGCCTGAGAATCTCAACACTCATATTGTACACTTTCATGCCAATGAATTACGAAATGGGAACAAAGAGTTTGCCCTTTCAAGCTACAGTGCTCCGGAAATTGTTCGCTATAAATGTCTCATTTGTCATTCTCGATTCATTCGGATCTCAAGTATTGTCAAACATCACAAATCCATTCATTCAAAAGAATGGGCAAGTTTAAAGGATGAAGACAAGTTTTTGGTTGAAAATTTCTTATGCTCAGTTTGTGACATGCTCTTCCCACTTTCCGGAGAGGGGTTTACTAATCATTTTAAAGAAGCTCATCCTGAATTCAACTTCAAAAAACGTCAAATTCAATCGCCAAACACCATGGTACCGGCTCAATCTTTGATTCAAGCAAACCAAAATCCAACGTCTGAGTTTGTGAGCATCGTCCATCACACTCCTCAAGGTCAAATTCACCAACTTGTTCCAGTTACACCAACCTTTTTTCCAGTTCAAGTTGAACAATCACCACATGTAGTACACGTCTCGAAGAAAATGAAATATTGAAAATTGTTATAAGCTTTGGAATTTTGGATTTTTGTGGTTTATTATTACCACTATTTTTACTTAGATGCTCCCTTACTAGAACATAGGTAGTTTCAGTTAGTCTATTTTGACCCTGTTTCAGTGAAAATATCTAATTCATGTAGAATCATTATTGTTTTTTCTTACTAATTTAAACCCTCACAAATTGTATTATTGTAAATTGTAATTATATTCAATTTAGCTTAGCTAGTTCATAGCAGATCATAATCTTGAAAAAAAAATTTCTTAAATTTTTGTGCTATCATTACCTTTAACTCTGTCTATTAATATTATTTTGTATTTACGTTGTAATACAATCACTTTATGTTTATATATACTAAAGTAAGATTAAGAAAAATAAATATAAATATGCAAAATCATAAGCTTGCGTAATAAAGTGAAGTCAATAAAATTATAGTACGATAGTTTTGATTAGATTTTATTTCGTTGGTCTCAGTCTTTGTTGAGTTGATGGGGTTTTATTTGCATCTAGAACTGACTTTTGGATCCATTCTACAACTCCTGGTACATTTGTTCCAAAATCTGGTGCGTCCTGATCATGGCAGTCCTAGTAATCAAAAATTGGAAAATTTTAGTAATTGCAATGTCATGTCCAAGTTGAAGCTTTGCATAATAGAAATACTTACACCTCGTTGGCCAGTGTGAACTATACCAGCCAAAGTATATCCATTTGTATGATCCATTTCACAAACAATTGGTGAGCCTTCGTCCATCTAAATCAGTTGGAAAAATAGAAACACAAGTATATTATAATTGTACGAGTATAATCAATCAGTTTAAGAACTTGAAAACTTACGATGCATGTATTTCTAGCCGTTACACCCGTTGTGCATAGTGTGCCACTAGGAAGCTTCTTATTCCCTCTAGGCCTGAAGCTCAATAATTTATTTTCACATTCAGATGAGGATAGTATTCTTGTGTCCATTTGATGAAGATAGTCAAGTCCTACGAATAAAATGTTACTGAATATGATAACCTTTACCCATTAATATTTAAGCAAAACCTACCTTTTGAACTTCCACTAGAAATTCCCCAACCGGTGGTAATACATCTTTTCCCTTCAAAATTGGAAACAGATTCTGGTAAGCATATTCGAGAAATATGATAATCAAAGTTAATGAGTTCGGATGTATGAAGGAGTGCTATATTATAAGAACTTCCTTCAACCGAATATTTTGGATGTTTCTGAAACCGTGTAACGCTGCGAATTTGTATTGGCTTCTTTTCATTTTCCCCTTGAAGATTCCATTTTCCCAAATAAATTCTCATATCACTAACTTTAACCAGCCTGCAAAGATAACATTTTTTTCAAATATAACTATTTTCAAGTTCTCATTTTTAACCTTACTACTCCATAACGTTGTGTTTACCTTCGTAAGCAAGAAGCTGTGGTTGCAACCACTTTTTCGCTAATAATCACACCGCTGCATTCTATATTACCATACTTAATAAGAGCATGCCAATTAAATTCACCAAATTCAGTTTCATTTGTTTTCTGCCTTGAATTTGAGCTTGTTCTTCTAATTCCACATGAATTTTCAGGTTTTTCTTTCTCAATGTAATCAACAACAATGTCGTATGGTCTGCTTGTAATTGGAGAATTATAATCCTCTCTTAAGAAACAGCAGACTCCATTTACAGGAAGATTTGCTTGGCGACACTATACATAACAAGAACAAATGAATTCCAACACAAGAATTCTTTGTATACCGTGCTTACCTTCAATCTTTTTGTCTTAGTAAATCCTAATCTAACATCAAATTGGTCTAATGTTCCTTCATTTGGATTTGCGTCTTGGCAGTAACTTTCTCTCAAACACTTCATACTATTCGGACATTGTTCAACAAAATTATTTTTAGCAGGGAATCCAGAACGAATTCCAACAGGATCAATTCGAGATTCACTTGTTTCAGTATCATTCATTTTAACTTCTTGCTCTTCGGCATCATTTTTAGCAGTTGTAGTTTCAACAGGAAATCCAAAGAGTGGCAAGTCGTAAAATTGTGATGGGACTTGAAGTGGTACTGGTGGATCAAATTCTTCATCTAAGCTAAACGGATTTGGTCTCCAATATTGACTATAATCTTCTGTTGTTGTACTTGTATTCTGAGATTTTACGCTACTAATTGTCGTAGTTTCGATTTCAATGTTTTCATTAGTGTCGCTTTGGCTAAGCTCCATTTTCAGAGCCTCTCTCTCATGCTCCAAGTCCGTATCATAGGGTATTCCTTCATTTGAATTCACTTGTGGATTCTCAGTCTGGGCAATTAGTGAGGTAACAGTGGTTGATATATTTAGTGGAATATTAGTTGAAGATTCGGATACCAAGTAAATCGGTTTTTCATTTTCTTTGTAAGGATTTCTCAACGTTAAATCGTTTGGTGCATGAAATTCATTTTCGCGATTGGTAAAACCTTGCCCTGTAACCAGTCCAATTGAAGTTGTACTAGATTTTTGATTCCTCAAATCTAAGGTCTGATAGTCAACATTAGCTCTTCTGCAACAAATGAACCCTTTGAGTCCATCTCCTTTGGGCTCACATTTCTAAATTAGCAAACAGAATCATTTCAGACTGCTATTATTTCAAAATCTCATTGTTGTGTTAAATGGACGCTTATCACAATAGTTTGTTCTGATTACCTTCACAAATTTTTGTGAATTGCTTGAGGATCTCCTACATAAGAAAGATTCTATGCAAGTTTCATCGTAATTACATTTGTAGAATCCATTGTTCGTACTTGATGGACGACGTTGGAATCCTATTATTATGTGTAAATCAAATCATTAGCTATTGAGTGGAAATTAATTTATAATAACTTTGGAAATTAACTAGCAAAAAAGCTTGGTTTATTGCGTAATACGTATGACTTGACAATTCACATTCATTTTCAATTAGCAAGCAATAAAATTAGCAAAGAAATTCAAGCAAAAAATTAACTATAAGAAGTAATCATCATGACTTGAAATAACCAGAGACGAAATCGTAAAATTGTCATCATAAAAATTTGTTTAATGCTTTACTTTTCTGATATAGTAATTCTTGTACAGGAAGTCGTTAATTGTAATGCA
>JAQGCY010000119.1:0-28333 GCA_034700645.1 Xenylla mediterranea | reverse complement strand
TTTGGAGACGGACACTTCGGGACAATATTGTGGATACTATTGACCAACTCCTTTGTCCAATGCTCATTATTGCAGTTTATAAATGGTTAAAATTAACGTTTAATTGTGACAATTTACCATAAAAACATTGTAATAGTTTACAAATACAATACACGAGATCAGCAGAATTGGGATTTAAAATCTTATATGAAAAAAGATCCGAGGCTTGTTTTAGGAACTCATTTTCACGGACACTCCTTATGAACATCAAAAAAGACGCTACGCTACATTTCTTCCAAAATTGCATTGAAAATTTTGATATTTTTTTTTCAATTTTCATTAAAAATTCTTAAATTAATAATTACAAATTATGAAGATATTGCTACCTAAGAATTTAAAATAATTGCATGCAGAAGTATAGTAATAGCCATTCCATTCCATGGACAAAAGTAATAAGAAATTATATGTATCTTATTAATATTAACCATAAATTAAAATGTTAAAAAATCGACGAGTGAGAATTGATATTGAATAAACGTATAATACTTTATATTCTGATTGGACAACAATGTTAAAATAATTAATTCCATTGCAATTAAAAAATCGATATTGAAGAAACGTATAACAATTTAAATTCTGATTCGACAAAAGCGCTTAGAATAATTAATTCCTTTGCAATTGCAATTGCAACTGAACAAACAAATACGTAAAGTATAATGCAATAACACTTTGGTCACGTTAATCCTTTCCTATTATTATGTACACTATTGAAAATTAAACGTTGGGAAACAGTGATACCGAGGTTTCTTTTGACCTCCCAAGCTTCTTATATTGTAGAACGATTTTCGTTCTTATCACGGCTACACGTAAACGGTAACTCGGAAACAATTGGGTCTAGACAAATATACAAAGACAGTCAATCACGGTTAAAAAGGTATGAAATTATTTAAGATCTTTTGCACACGGTTTTTACTATAACTATATACACATCTTACTTTATTAATTATGATATTCCAGAAAGAAAATCCTCCACTTAAACAATGGATAATCCACAAGAATTCTGGAATATTGACCTGCCAGATGAACTATTAAAGTTATTTGCACCAACTCCAAGCCCTGGGACACCAATAATGGACACTGATTATTCTTCGCTTTCATACGAAGTATCATTCCCTGACTTGATTTCAACGAAACGGGTGGAGCCGGAGGTTGCAGCAAGCAATCCAACTGAAGACGCAGGTTTGTAATAATATTAATAACTTTAACTTTAATTTAGATTTACTATAAAAAAAAGATAAAATTGCAGCTCTTGAACTTAGTTTTTTTTTAAAAACTCATCCCACTTATTTTAATTTTGTTTTACAGTTCCTAATCCTAATCTACAGAATCGTGAAGCAACAGATCTGGATGACGATAAATCTCAAAATTCATCAAACGCTGCCCATGAAATTCCCAGCAAGATTGGAACAAAACCCAGCGTTCAACATGGATTAAGATCGAGCAATGTTCATAATTCTAGCGGCTACCAACCCATCTTCACAATATTTGACAAATTTCGCAGAAGTGAGGACTCCGGGATATACCATACTCCTGCCTCCATACAACCAACATCAGCATCAATTACTCAATCACACGAGCATCAGCCTACTAAAATTCAATCTATCAAGGCCTCAGATCTTACACTAAAAACTTTCCGCTTGAAGGACAGTACCAGTACGAAGGATTCTGAAACTGGAAAAGCTGAACCATGTTTCGTCAATGATGTTAATTCCGGAAAAACTGATGACATCGAAGAATGCAGTAAATTATTAGAACAATTTCTGGAATCCAAAGATGGTTGTATCTGCGAGGAACTTCATTTGAAAACCACAAATCAGAAAAAGGAAATATTGAAGAGAATTTCGAAATTAGTTAACGAACGTCGTGATAAATTAGGATCCTTGGAGGAAATACGAGAAAAAAATAAAAGGATTGAGCGTATAATAATGGAAATTGGGACCTACGAC
Organism: Xenylla mediterranea; assembly: GCA_034700645.1. Taxonomy (NCBI): domain Eukaryota; kingdom Metazoa; phylum Arthropoda; class Collembola; order Poduromorpha; family Hypogastruridae; genus Xenylla; species Xenylla mediterranea. The sequence continues at coordinate 26,348 of JAQGCY010000119.1, read as the reverse complement.
TACTCTCCTTACTAAAACATTTGTATCAAGTTAAATCGTTATAAATTTATTGTAAGCAAATACTTAATAATTAATTATAAGTTAGTCTGTACCATTAGTTTTACACTACACTTTATTAATTACGTTGTTTTATCGCTTCGCTTACGCATGTTATTTGAAGAGCTTAAAGAGTTTCATTAGCAAACGTTTATAAATTGAATAATTGTCAACCCTCTAATAAAAACGACCTTATAGTTTCTCTAAGATCTGTGCTCCTAATTTTATTCCCATGTATTAAACTTGTTTCAAAGCTTTCATTCGGTCTTCTTCGAGTACAAGTATTTTCTCTATATCCAAATCCTCAGATTTTCGTTGTCCATTTGCTTTGCAAAAAGCTTTGCTGGTATAAACTTCTTTTTGATGATTTCTGGACTTGTGGCTTGATATGGCTTATTAAAACATAACAACTATATTTAGTCCAAGGCCGATGTATATTACTTATTGAAATTGTACAATTGTTTTATTGGTTCTATCGATGGTTCAAATACTAAAAAACTATAGTGTCGATTGAAGGATAGCAAATAAAAAGTTACAGTAGTACTAGAAGTCCTATAGTAAGCAACATTAATGAGATCATTAAGAGTGATTATAGTTTAATTTCAAGGGGTTCGGATTAGATTGAGGTTGACTTTATGTTTGGTCGTATTTTCTCATATCTAAATTGCTGAGGAGAATATGGGATATCATTTCTATTGCTAAGATTTTTCTTATTGCTGATTTCTGGAAACATTTTCTTCCTCACAAATTCAAATTGTTGTTGAGCAAAATTATAAAAGTCCATTTCCATTTCCCATATCTTGGAAGAAGTAAAAGTTGAAATGGTTTTATCAAGTAAAGGTTTCTTTCCAAACGTTTTTCTCAAATGTGACTTGCCACCTGCAAAATAAAAACAATCGTCAGTTTATTCAGTAGGTTTACAATATATAAATTTTCAGGAATTTTTTACTTACCTTCCTGAAATAATTTGAGAGCACCATTAAAGAATTTGGGCAACGAGACTTCTAGTATTCTTATGAAATCCTCCATTTCATCTGTCGTACCAACAAGGAAATATTCTTGAGCTAAATTATGTTTAGCTTGTGTCAGAGCCCAGGGATTTCCTGGTTCCCAGCAACTCGCATGATGTCCACAAAAGAATGGTATTTGCATCCAAAGGTTCACCGGGTCACAGTCTGATCCTTGTCTCTCAACGCACTCATCGAAACTCTCATTATTCCCTTTTCGTCTCCGTTGGACTTGGGGCCGAAAGTTGTCACCATATCGGAGGAAGTAGTAGTAGGACACGAGTCTTTCTAATGGATCCCTCACCAAATTAATGTATATAGGCCGAATGGGACTTCCTAGAGCTCCAAAGTCCAAGTATCCCAAGTGTCCATGGATAAGGAGAGGATGACGTTGGGTCCAATGTGTTATGTTTTGGGCAAACCGTAGTTGATCACTTGGGCTCAGCGTATGACTGTTCTTGGTAGTGTTTAGATGGACCACATTGAATCCATTGGGAACACAGAGATCATAAGCGATGCCCATAAAAGATGTGGATCCAGTCTTCGGAATACGATTGTAAAATATTATTTCTGGTAAACTGGGCATGGAATTGAGAGTGAGCTGTAATGGTGCATTGTCTTTAACCACAAGTGAAGGATGGTGGGACTGTAGATTTTCCAATTGATGGTGCCAATAAGTTATGAATCCAAGGACAAGGAGTAGGATGAGGAATATCCAGGATTTATTAGTCCCAACTAACCAAAGAATTGTTCTCATTGTTGGTTGATGGCGAACTGATTTAAGAGGTTATGGTTCTGTCATATCGATATCGGAATAGTTGTTATTTACAGTAGATTCCTAAATTGTACGGACGAAGGAAATGATGACTCCTGTCATGGCTGTCTTCTTATCATGACAATATATAAATATGCACGAATCGGCCTTTGGAATACGAATACTCTTTTCGCCTGTAACAGAAAATTGCACTATACTACAAGGAAAAAATAACAATTAGAATGGGATTTATAATGATTAATAAAGTGAATGAATCCTACCTTAGTTTTAATTGTGATTAATGGGAAATTAATATGATGAGTTCAGCTGGTAGTTTTATGGTCTACGGTGTTTAATGTTCATTTCATTTCTTCATATATTAAAACATATCAACAAACAGAGCATATAGTGAATTGTACATTCCATCGAATCTCGAATTCTCGAGTCCTGGCCTGGTCTGGTGCTGGTCTAGGCTTTGGGGAAAGGATAAAAAAAAATATGAGAGATCAAAGAAGAGTTTTCTTGCGTTGGCGTTGGATCTTGAAATCGAAATCTACAAAAACAAAATGCTTTCTCCAGGGATAAAGCATTATTAACTTAAGTTGCATATAAGTGTAAACTTACTTATTAACTGCGAGCAAAGCGATGCAGTATATAAAATCACTCAGTGCGTGCGTGCGTCCCCTCTATCTTCTCCGTAACTACTCGGCCGATTTCGTTGAAACTTCGTATGTGAGGTCCCATGGCCCATGGCATGTCGGGGTTTTAATTTTATCCAAATTGGACAAAGGGTAAGGGTAGTTTACTGAAGGGGCAAAAGTCATTTTTGCTTATATCTCAAGGACTACTTAACGTAGCCACATGGGATTTCGTATTTTTAACGTTTATCGTTAGGGGAATCTATATTTTCAATATTACCCGATTGGGATATTTTTTTGATTTCTACACGTTTTCCGTGGGGAAATTCTATATTTTAAACGATTTCCGATTTAGGGGTAAAGGTATCTATGGGGTTTCTCTGTAACGCTATTACATAGAAACGTTTAATTTTCTGTAAACTATTTATACTAGAACCGGTTTCGGTTTACTGGGTCAAAGGACCCGGGGCATGGCAATGGGGGTAGCCAAGGGGTTCTCCGGGCGAGCAGTTGTTTATATTGGTTGTCCGGTTTATTTTGTTCGACAATACGTAAACGTAAAATCATTTTTATTTCCTTCTTTCCAAAGTTTCTGTTCCATTAATCTAACAAATAAAAGATATACATTGATTATACATAATTGTCAAAAAAAAAAATTTTCATTTTCATAAATATTTCGTATTTTACAATTACAAAGTGTTTACATCCTACCCACGCCGACAAATCAAAAAAAAAAAACCTTCCTCTCACGATTAATGAAATTAATTAAAAATAGATTCATAATTACACACTACATACTTCTGTCTGTAGAAGCAATAGCAAATGAACACATTTAAATAAAATTTGAACAATAATACTATAATAATAAATGCTATGCAGCTCCGAATGAAATAATTGAATTGGATGGCTATATTCGCTTCTGCTGTTCTAAACTTCTTAGTAGCTTCAATTCAACGGAAAGCCATAATAGAGTCAGGAGCAGTAAGGTATAAATACCTCAGGTATTTTTACGGAACCCTCCCCTATTTTTACCGTCAGCTATATTTACCTGAGGGTCAGGTATAAATACCTGATCAATCACCACAAATGCAATGTGACCCTAAATTTCCTTAGGTTCGTATTCACTTCACAAGCTGAGGACCTAACAGATTTAGGGCTTAGAGTTCGAGGAGAGTGCATCTGTGGTTGAAAAATTTTGGAATTTTAGACCTTTCTTTGAATTAAAAATTGACCAGGTGGCAATTGGCCATAAAAGTTTTCCCCAAGTCAGATTTAGAAAATTAATTGAAATTAATTATGCTTTTTGAATTTTTCCAAATTTCGAAAATTTAGACACTGACCATTTTGATATCAAATTTGGTCAGGTATAACTACCTGAGGGTCAGGTAAAAATAGCTGAGGGTCAGGTAAAAATAGCTGAGGGTCAGGTAAAAATAGCTGAGGGTCAGGTAAAAATAGCTGAGGTTCAGTTAAAAATACCTGACGTGTCGAGTAAAAGTACGGAGGTCAGGTATAAATACCTGAGGGTCAGCTATTTATACCTGAACCTCCTGTAATTTTACCTCAGGAATTTATACCTTACTGCCCCTGACTGTAATAGGTTCTAATTCTATGAGAAAAGAAAGACAAGCTTCCTAGTCCTAATGTTCTAAAAAAAATTTCATCTAATAAACAAGGACAAGTTGATCAGGATAAGGAAAGATTAAGATATGCATCATCATATCAATATCAATGTATGCATTTAATTTAATTTTTTGATAAAGCTTAAGCTCAGAGCTTAAGCTCCTATGCACCCTGTTATACCTAAAGTATTTGAAATAGAACGCATTTTTACTTTTGCAAATCAAGCCTAGGAAAATGCAAATTTTAAATACTAACTCAACAAACCGGTTGGTTTTCGGATGTTGGGGCTTTGAACCAATTTCAAAGCTTCTATACATTGATGCTTATGGAAGAATTTTTTTTTGGAGCCGCTTCGCGGCTCCCTTTTATCTAACCTAACCAAACTTAAAATATAAGTGCAAAAGTTGGAGGATAAGTTGAAAGCCCCAACTCCCGAAATCTAGCCAACAAACCTAATTATGTATCATTGTTCTGAATGAATATCAATTGAATATTGAATTCTATCAGTTCCACGTGGTATCGTATCAAATCCAGGAGTCTTCTTGAGTCTAAAATTCATTAAAGAGTCCGTTCGATTACACTGTTCAAATTGGCTCAATCCTAACAGAATACAAGTACTAACTACTAGGCTAGAGGAGAGAGAAGAAAAAAGTAACAGACACGTCTGCCTGTTCGTTTATGAATTTCTTCTGGGTTGGGGTTACCAATACCAATATGTTGCAATAATGTAGTCATTCTAAATCCATTGCATTTGCAATTTGCATATAGCATACCAATACGACACAAGAAAGGATGCGTACCAAAGACCAAACCAACTCAACGTAACGTAAAGCATTCAAAAATACTAAAATATGAATAGACATAGAGTGTTAGTCAGTAGCACAGGTGAAGAAAATGCAAATCCAAACCCAAATCCGAGGCCTAAACTCAAGGCAAATCCAAATCCAAACCCAGATTTGGTCTACGGAACAAATCCCAACTTCAAACCCCAGTGCAAATGCAAATCCCAACTTCAAACCCCTGTGCAAATCCAAATCTCAACTTAATGTCTCATTGCAAATCCAAATCCCAACTTCAAACCCCAGTGCAAACCCAAATCCAAACCCCAACTTAGTGTCTCATTGCAAATCCAAAGTCAAATCCCAACTTCAAACCCCAGTGCAAATCCATATCCCAACTTGGTGTCTGAGTTCAAACCCAAATCCAAATCCCAACTTCAAACCCTAGTGCAAACCCAAATCCAAATCCCAACTTCAAACCCTAGTGCAAATCCAAATCCAAATCTCAATTTGGTGTCTGAGTTCAAACCCAAATTCAAATCTCAATTTCAAACCCCAGTGCAAACCCAAACCCAAATCCCAACTTGGTGTCTCATTGCAAATCCAAATTCAAATCCCGATTTCCAACCCATTTCAAATCCAAATCCCAAAACTGCAAATCCCACAGGATTTATTTGCCGGATTTCCATTTATTATTTGGATTTGAAACGACATTTTTCAGAGCCTCAGATTTGGATTTGCATTTTCTTCACCTCTGGTCAGTAGTAATACAAGATACAAATTACAGACATGATATATCGGGTGTCCCAGATAAAACGGTACAATCAAAAGGTACTCCGAAAGAAAATAAAATTTTTGAAACAAGTTTTACCTCATTACCACACAAAATTTGTTTTTTCCAATAGAAACGGTAGACAAACTTTTTAAAATTGAAGATTTTTCTGTGGGGTACCTTTTCTATTGTATCGTTTTATCTGGTACACCCGAGGATTATAGCAGTTGGATTTTGGATATAAGTAGTCTACAAGGGTGTGAGTTATAGAGTCGGAGTCTTGAGGCCATGAGTTAAAAAACCATGTGTCTTCTTCATTCCATTCCAAAACTCCAATAGTATTTAGTAACTTGTCTTTCGTCTTTCGTATTCGTGTATTCATATTTCTATTCTTCTACTCCTTGTCCTTTCTCTTCGTTCGTTTGTTCTGTATGTATTTCTCTATTAGGGCCTAATTTCCTGTTGCCTGTACTGGCTCCATGTCCATGCCCTCGTCCAGTCTACCCTTTTGTCACTGTCAGGTGCTTCGTTTCTCTAGATTGACATTGACTTTGACATTGAATTTCCTGAGTGCTAACAAACAAGAGTTCAATCATCGTCTCCACCAACACCAACTGCATCATGGGTAACTTTGACCATTCCATTTCTGTACCATTCCATAAAACTGGGGATGACCCCTTCATACTTGCTAAAAGGAGGCAAACCTTTAGTCTCAAAGGGGTAAAAGGAAGAGTAGTGTCAAGTACCGTACAGACCAAAACCCTTTGTAAAATCCAAAATGAGGCAGGTCACGTCCGAAGTTTTGCTATTTCCGACTTGGTGGTACATATCCCCATCACGATAATTGAAATTATCAATGGAACACCCAAACCTCCACCAGAATCTGGGTCTACAGGAGGAGGAATCATGGCAAATGAAGTTATCAATGGAACACCCAAACCTCCACCAGAATCTGGGTCTACAGGAGGAGGAATCATGACAAATGAAGTTATCAATGGAACACCCAAACCTCCACCAGAATCTGGGTCTGCAGGAGGAGGAATCATGACAAATGAAATTATCAATGGAACACCCAAACCTTCACCAGAATTTGGGTCTACAGGAGGAGGAATCATAAAAAGAAAACCTACTAAATATCCACGGCACAAACCTCCACCAAAGTCTGGGTCAACAGGAGGAGGAATCATAAAAAGTAAATCTACCAAATATCCACGGCACAAACCTCCACATGGTCCTAAACGGGAATTTAATTTAACTCACGTTGAACAAGCAATTGAACGAGCAATATATCCACTTGAAAAACCTCCACTTGAAAAACCTCCACAAGGCCTTAAACGAAAATTTAATTTAACTCACGTTGAACAAGCAATTGAACGGGCAATATATCCCCTTGAAAAACGAATACGATTCTCCTCTCCAAGTCCAGATATCACTGACTTACCGCGTCGTAATTACCCATTGAAGGACGATAATTCTAGAAAACTTAACTCTGAATCTGACTCTACTTCAAACCCAACAAAATATCAGGCACAACAATATCCCCCGCATATTTTGGCCCTCTTGCAAAACAGAGATTTTTATATTGCAAATGATCCTGAAAATGAAGAAGCCGAAAATGATACCCCACCCCCACTACTTGAAATTCAAGTCAGCCAGCCTTGTGAAATCCCTCCTTATCAGCAACCAGTACAATCTGTACATTCTAACTCTAATATGACTTACCCACTACGTAGACTTTGGAAGCTATTCGACGTTCCTCGTTTTCCTGTTCATTACAACAACTGCTGGACTATTCCAGGTACGATCAAGTCAGATTCGGGAACAATTTTCGAACTGGGAATGTACGTGGGAAAGGGAGCTTATGGTTATGTTTTCAAGGTAAAAAAAATTGGCATGACTTACTTTTTGAAATAATTTCAATTGTTTTTTCCTGCATGTTTCAGGGTACTAACAAGACTGATGGCTCAATGTATGCTTGTAAGGTACAGTACTGGGATCCGTCAGACATAGTGGAAGTCCGAGCACTTAAACAAGAGGTGGAATACCACAAGACATTGAATCACGAGAGCATCCTCCAGTATATTGACTCTTTCATCAATGGAAATAATTTTTGCTTAATTACGGAACTATGCATGCTGGGGAGTTTGGCCGATGCTTGTAGAACTCGACTCCCTAGTAAAGAACAAGCCAGATTTTTTGCTTATCAATTACTAAGCGGATTAAAATACTTACACGAGGAAGCTATGATTGTCCATTGTGATATTAAACCGGAGAACTTGCTCTTTAATAGCAAATTCAATCTCAAGATTTGTGATTTTGGTTTGGCCAGAAAATTATGTTATCATTCCGCTGGGGTAGTTAAATTGGTTGGCTCTCCAAATTATATGAGTCCAGAAATTATTGATGGACTTAATGGAAGACATCCGGATTTTGCAAAGTCGGATATATGGTCTGCAGGTGTTGTGATTGTTACTATGTACCAAAATCATGAACCGTTTGCTGTGAGTCAAAAGTTTACTATTTTGTTTTTATTTTATTCCGATTTCTTATTTTTAATGAAATGTTATATTTTATTGAACCTATAGGGAAATGATTCACAAGACACGTTTAGGAGGATTGGGACATATAAATGGGAGAAACGCTACGTTCGTGCTAGAGACATTGATGCTATAAGGCTGCTGGATAAAATATTTGTACCGGTGAAGGCAAGAGTAACGGCTTCCGAAGCTCTTCAATATACTTATTTAACGGAAGGTAGACCAAAGAGAGTTTCAATTACAGCACTTGCAATCAATGGTGGATTTTACCCTAATCTTGTAAGTTCTTCTATGCAATTATTGCCTAACAAACAGTAATTTTTACACTGAACTTTTTGTTTCCATTAGCACGGGGATTTAACTATTAAAATTCATTTAGAAAGACTACTTGGCAAAGGCAATGAGCTTGTCAATGGAGCTGCGCTAGAACATATCCCATTGATGCCTGTGCTACAACAGGAGGATAAAACAGAACCCCCCGAGCTTTACAGACATTTTCCAATTGAAGTGCATGAGTCCCCAAGAGGCTTTGGTTATGTTCTAAGAAATGGTGGAGTAGGACAGCTTAATATTGACACTTCGGTCTCATTCATGGAGCCATGGAAGGAGTTCAAATTTATACATTCTCTGGTTCCTCTGGTCTACCTCAAAGGATATCCTAACTATGATCCTGTTAATTCTGAAAGTCGTTTTGCTCCACATGTAAAAATCATTCCTCAACTTATTCCCTATGCTGAAGAGCTGAAACTTATTCCACAGCATACTAAGTATACCGAATGGCCAAAAACTGGGTTTAACACCAATACGAAAGTCCCCATACACTCACCCCGACTTCGCTGGTTCAATACAGAAAAGACACAACTACTTTTTGATAATGGCACATTACAAACGGAAGTTAATGCTGAGGAATACATTGGGAAAACAGAGTATGGAGAGAAGGTAATCCTGGTGGGTAACAGCAATTTTTTGGGATATTTTAAATTGGATGGGACCATTCTGGAGCATCATAATTTAAGAAAATTACATGGTAAACTTGAAACATCCAGCATAACAATGGGATTGAAATTAATTATGAATATAGTTGATCCACTTGCAAAGTTGTCATCATTTCCAGTCCAGTATCCATATGGCGAACTATAAAGTAGTTCTTGGCATGCTTCTTTACTATTTTCTAATTATTCAATACAAATAGTTACGGTGAAACTGAAAGTGGTGAATCTCGTAATCAAATATCATGTTTTGGTCCGTCCAAACCTAAATACTTACTTTAAAATAGTCCAATACTAACATTATTTAATATAATTTTGAAATGTTAGTTAGTCAAATTCATTTATAAAGTCTTGTTTTTCAACTTTCTGTATTTTTCAGTGTCCAGGGACAAAACAAAACAATGTATGGAATGTTTGGTTACCATTAATTAATAATAACAGACTTTAAATTAAGTAGTAGTAATACTTGTTATTTAATATTATTTATTGTCTATATACAAAGGGAAATCAATATCAATTGGCCATATATATTTACAGAGAATGTTATTTATTGTTAACTATGAAGTATGAACTAAGATAAGAAAGATTTTTTTTATTATTACAACTATGTTATTCTTATACCTATACCTATAAAGAGAAACTTTCACCAAAAATTTGTTTTTAATTAATTTGAGCATCTTGTTGTTCTTGGCCTTGTTCTTCCTCTTTTGTTTTAATTACACAGAGTATTTAATTTAATATTTTCATACCTATTATGGATAATAAAAATGGTAAACTTTAATTTCTGTATGGGATTCTTTAACTTAAACTCGAAGGTTAACTAACTATTTTGAGAATGTTTGGCCATAGAAAACCTACTTTGAAACTATGAAACTATGAAAGTGTTGAGATATAGTTAAATGCAATCCAATTGTTTTTTTTTGTTTTATGATTTATTTTGAAACTATCCTATTAGCCTATTAGTACATTTTACATTATGAAGTGATAGGGTTTGACATTTGGTTAATATTTACAATTTACAGATTATACATTGAGTTGAGAGTTGACATTTGTTATTATTATTTTCTTGAGTACATTTCTATTATTATTTTATAATTTCTTGAGTTCCAGTTTTATAGTACATTTCTATTAGTATTATTTTTTCTATTTCCCATCCTCTCCTCCGACTTCTCCATGTTTTGGTTCACAGTCCATATTTACATTGGTATTATCAGCTACATGTTTCAATGTCATAAATTGAATGATATCATCCACAAATGTCCGTGCAAAAATATGTCCATCCAATCCATTCCCAACCCGTGGATTAAGCCATGGAACATATCGACTCTGAATCATTGAGCGTGAATTAAGAAATCCTTCATCTCGTAAAGAAGTAATAGCATTGGTTGCGCTACGAGTGAGATAAATTGATGCAAAGGCAAGTGCACCAATTCGGTTTTCAGTATCTTTTTCCAATTGTTGTTGTTGGACTATTTCCATCATAAGCCGCTCACGCTCTTGATAAAGTAATTTTTCACGATCTTCCAAACGCTTAAGTCGAATTTGTTCGGCTCGACGACTTTCTTCAAATTTCATTTGTTGATCAATAAGTGAAGCAAGCTCTTCTTCTTCCATACATTCCAAAAGGGCCTATAAAAATGAAAAGCAAAATGCAATTGTTTGTGTTTCACTTGCTACAGATATAATTAATACCAAAACATTCTTTAATACCTGTTCCACAACTTTGCCAATTAACGTTTCAACAAGAGGCTGGACTTCTTCATCAAAATTGAATAATTCTTCAGGTTTAATTTGTGTGGCTTTGTCTTCTCCAATTTTGGTTGTAACAAACCATGGATTGATTGGGACTTCATGGAGAGCTTCGGTTTGAGTCCTAATTGAAATACATGTAATTTCTCCTTCCAAAGTTTCCAAGTATTTATCTGTCTGTAATTGGAGATGACAACGACCGTCAACTGGTGGAGGGGTAGCAGGAGGAACTGGAACCACTTCTTCAAATAATGATCTCGGTTTTGGAACTGGCCTTCTCTTTAAACATTGTTGCCTTTCTTTCTGCAGAAAGAACAATATAAGTCAAAAATGTAACAAATTTAATTCTTTGAAGCAATTTTCAAATGTTATTATCATTTTGATTTGCTTTAGTATAGTATGTATTACCAATGTGAGTTTCTTCTTGAGAGGGTCTCCCCTTTTGACACGCGGATCCCACATAACATTGTAATAATCATGCATACCCCGAGCCCTAAGAAAAACATTGGATGGTTAATTAATGACGAATTTAGTAAATGTTGGTCTTAATGTTTCATACTTAGGAACATCATTTCGGAACTTTGAGCGTCCCCAGACCGGTTGTGGAAGACTTGAAAATACAAAGTAAGTTGGAGGATCTTGTTGTTTAGCATCCTTTGGTTTTGGTTCTTCTGGAAGAGTCATGATGGCAGAGAATATTTTTGACAAATGTAAGTACTGGTTTCAAGTTCAGTTTCAAGTTCTAACTTGGGTTTAGTTAGGCCTTGTTACAGTTTTAATTCAGTTTATATTAAATTCTATTTTTGATTGGATTAGACAGATGAAATGTAGAAATGAAATAAGTGAAATGTCGATTGTCGAAGTGAAATGTAGAAGTGAAATGACTGAAATGAAATGAACGAAATGTAGAAATGAAATCATTCTTCATTCACTAATAAACAAAAAACTTCGTCGTTCGTTGCCATAGAGATTTTACTTTGACTAAAGAATTAACGCAAATGAAGAAGCTAGTGATTGAACAAAACTTTGATAAAGAAAATTTATAGTTCTTCAAACAAAATGACTTGTAATTGTTGTTTGTCCTTATTTCATAAGAAATTCGTTAGTGTTATTCATCTTTAGGATTCTTCAACAGTATTCATTATAACTATTATCAAAATGGTTTTGTAAATAAAGTATTTTAAGTATGCTTGATATGAATATTTTTTCCTTTATCTTTTTTGTTTGTATTGCTATCGGTTTCATCAATTTTGTCCTAGTTTGAATTGTTAGTAATCAGTTTAGTTAGCGTTGAGTTTTGCGGCGTCCTTACTCAAGTCAATATTTTATACACACAATATATATTGATGCATAAGTTTACTGGACTCATTCATGACATGCTATTATTCAGAAATTGGTACTCACTTCAACTTGCAGTATTACCGTAATACAATACTGTATAACATTGAAAACCGTAGATAAGACTATTGACTTTATCCTTTATCATTTTTTGCAAATATGAAATAGATTTCATGTATAAATTTTGGATCACATCATCATTCTAAATACTTTCATCTCACTGGACTATACAGTCATAATTTGACCTAAAAAAATTTATTAAAGGGGAAGGTAATAATCAAATTATTAAGTTTGGTGTACTATAAATCAATAGATTCTAATTTTCTAGAAACAATGTGGTCACCATTTACAAACTTGAATGGTCAACTAAAACAAGTTTCATTCGATGGACGCAATCTTGTTGGCGTAAATAATTCAGATGAAATTTTTATTGCTGATCAAGAATCCATTAAATCCGGTAATCCAAAATGGAGAAAACTCGATGGAAAACTAAAGCATGTCCAAGTTCTTGGTGCAGTAATTTATGGTTGCAACGCTAATGATGATATTTTTATTGGAAAAACTACTGGAACTTCTCCATGTTGGAAACAATTACCTGGAAAACTAAAACAGATATCATTTGATGGACTTCATTTATGCGGTGTTAATAAAAATGATGAAATATTTCTTGCAGATACAAATTTAACTACTGCACCAAATTGGCGTAAATTATCTGGGAGTCTTAAGCAAATCGTGGTTTTTGGAGATGTTTTATATGGTGTTAATGCATCGAATAATATTTATGTTGGAAGTACAACTGGACCCAATTCTCCAGGATGGAAACAAGTTCATGGTCAATTAAAACAAATCCATTGGGACGGTATAACGCTGGTAGGAGTGACTGTAATGGACCAAATTTATGTTTGCGAAGTATTAAAGAATTTACGCCCACCAAGCAATGCAAGTGACTGGAAAATACTACCAGGCTCATGCAAATATATTGATATATTTTGTGGTCGGATTCATTGTGTAACGAGTAACAGCGGTATTGGCCAAATGGCTTATAAAAATTCTATAATATAATCATATTATTAAGAATTTATTGGAATTAAAAAATTGAGCGAATAAATTTGGCTTGCAAAAAGAGATTTTTGGTATAGAATGAATTATATTTAAATTTTCAGGAAATAATGTCCCAAATATGTCCACAATTTTATTTATCTTTAATTAATATTCAAACAAGTAATTAGTCAGTTAAATTGCTGCACATTTACTCCAAGGTTACTGCTTCAAGCGCTTTCAAATTTTACTTAGTTGTCATGACAAATTCAAACCAGTTAATGTTTGTTGTCTGCTAAAAATTGTTTATTTTCATTCGATTCGGATTTCAGTTTGTCAACAAACGACTTCATTTCATCGACTAGCACTAACGAATACACATCTCAAAAAATATCAAAGTTTATTTTCCACTCACATCTACTCGGATACAAAATATGAAGAAAGTTATCTCACTCATCGTTGTATCCATTTTGGTTGTTGGCTGGGGTGGGACTGGAACATTTGCGAAGCGACATCGCTTATGTAAGTTGATAAATACGATTCTTAGCTTGTACAAATTTATGTCTTACATAGATTAATAATTTGCATTTGGTTCAATTTGATTTTTTTAGCAAATCCACCCAACCAATATGGTGTTAGTGAAAAAGAACAACTTGATAAAAGCGATGGAGAACTTTGGTATCCAGTAGAAGAGATGGGCCGCCATAAAGGTAAATCTGGAAGTGGAGCTAAATCGGAATCTGATGAATTTTGGATTGGTGTAATTAAGGATCTTTTCCTCAAATGGGGTTACAATTTGAATCAAATTCCTAAACCATTTGGAAATTTGGAATCATCAGACAACTTTCGGATTGAACAACCAGATCTTTTGTTAATTCTTGAGAATATGGATCCAATGCCGCAGGAAATCAATGATGCTCTTAAAAAGATTCTTGCCCAGCAACACGCTACTAATCAAGGGGAGAAGGGTACAAAAAATGGAACTTTGAATGGCAAAAATAAAGAAGACGGTAAAGTAATATGTGAAGAAAACTACTTGATTGATCGTATTTTTCCCAAACTGGACTATTTAAACAAGTTGCTCAATGAAAAGTTCAAGAATGTACATGAAACAATTGGTGAAGAAAATGATTTTGATGATTCATCGCAATCCGAATCTGCACCAAATCCTCTTCAGATGGAAAAATTGGAAGAAATCCTTGAAGCACTCCGAAAAGAAAGTGACATGGAAAGAAAACTTGAACAAAGTTTAGAAACTATCACAATAAATAAGAGTTCAGCCGATGAACAAGCAGAAGCAATCCGAACTCAAGAAGGATATAATGAACAGCCAACTTCTGATGAAGGACCTCTCAATGTTTTACTTAAGGAGATCCAAATGATCGAAACACAAATGAAGGAAGCAAAAGAACATGAAACTGATTTTGGTCCTACTTTCCAAAAAATTAATGCTGACTTAGTTTCTTTGGCTCAATTGGGAAGTGAAATTCGAGATATGGATGAAGAAACTGGGGATGAAAATTCAGAAAAGCTTTCTTCCTTGACTGTAAATGTCGGAAATCATGTTCAACAAAAGCAACAAGAAGAGAAACTTCAAAAAGCCAACAATGAAATTAAAGATGCCAGGGGAAAAGAATCAATTCATAAAATTGAAGCTCAGCAAAAATCTATTTCCGAATTACAATCGAAGGAACACCAAAAGCAGTTGGCTTCAGTTGATGAGCACAAAGCTAAACTTGACGCAATTGAAAGGGAATTGGCTCAAATTTCTGAAATGAAACAAAAATTCGCCCAAGGACAACATGCAAACAATTTTTACCATTCTCGGGCTCAGGATAATCTTGGGAAAATTGATGATCAAATGACTGACCTCAAACACACAAATGAGATGGAAAAGATCAATAAATTGATGAAGAATGGACAAGAACCAGCCCAAGAAGTACCAACATACTATCCTCGACATCCTCCTGCTTCATCCAAGCTCAACCAATTAAAGGAACTCCGAAATGACGACAAAAACAAAATGATTATTTCTGCTCTTCGTGGTACTCCAGAATTTCCTGCTGTTCATCCTACTTCAAAAACTGGAACTGGCTACAATCCCCGTGAAAATAATATTTACCTTAAGCGACTTCGACAAAAGATGGTGAGTAAGAAAACTAAACGCATGGAATAAATAATTAATTGTCATTACAAAAATATAAAAGATTAATACTACAATTTAAATGAATTATAACAAAATAAGAAATGTAACAGTGTAAATAATCCTAATAATGCATAATAATAGTAAATAAAATGTTCACCCAATAACTATCTGCTGTTCGACATTTTGTAGAATTCTTTATTACAATTGTTTTACATATAGAACAATTTTTAGAAGCCTTAAACTCCATTAAGTATTAAGTATTAGTTAGTTTAAGTATTGAAGTAAAATTTGTGAAGGTTAACTCTTACTGAAGAGATACTAGCTAGCTTATACCTGTAGTCGGGGTTGTCTAAGATTCAAGGGGTGTCCAGGGGCAGGAGAGAGTAATTTCTAGTTTTTACAATCAATGTCTGTTTTACATAAGTTTATAGACAGCATATTTGGTTTGACGCAGAATATTAAGTTTAATTGTATTATTTTATTAACTACTCAATTTTTTAATCGCCTAAACTCATAGCTGTCTCAGACAAATAATAATAACTCCGGTTAGTATAAGAAATTTCCAACAAAAGTTAGTGCTACTAGTTTATAATGTACTCCAAATTTCCTTTAAAAATAATTCTGATGTGCCTGGTGATACTGACGCTGAGCAGTTTAACAACATTTTCTAATGCGGAGAGAGGAGGTAAGCAAAATATGAAATCCATAAGAAAGATTTGTGCTAATCAAAAATCAAATTGCTTAACAGGATCACAAGACACGATGGCTGGGCAGGTTCATATACAAAGAAATTACAAGCAAAGTATTTAGAAACAGCAAAAAAACAATTCATTAATTTAATGTAGGTTCCAATAAAGGATACTTTAGTGGAGATTGGAAAAAATGATTCATTCACACTATTAGACTGGACGAAAGGTTTCAAAGCTAAAAAAAGAAATCGGTCACGTCCTAATCGCCGACGACCTAAAGCTCCAGTCAAAGAACCAAAGGAAAAGGAAAGCGTTTCTTACTCAGAGTCTGAATCTGGAAGTTTCGAAGGTAAATACGACCATACAAAAATGATAAATATTGTACTTGGTCATGGCCATGGAATTCTTACAGAACCACCACCACGACCACAAAGAGATGCATGCAGTCAACCAATAATTCGAGGTAAATGTTACGATAAGATTACTCGCTGGCATTATAACTGGAGAAGAGGTACTTTCTATTCAGATTTACAATACAAATGTTCGATTTTTAATTGAGTTAAAATAATCTTAATGTTTGTTCTTTGCATAGATGCCTGTCGCCATTTTACATATAGTGGATGTGGTGGAAATGGGAATAATTTTATTAGTCAAAGAAATTGTGAAGATTATTGTAGAGGTGGTATAAGTGGGGACGGTGGGCCTGGTCGATATTAAAGTATAACCTAATGCTTTCTAAACAAATTAACAATTTTCCAAGATGGACATTTTATAACAGTAGAGAACATTTATATTTGGTAAAAATAACCATTAAGTTTTCATTTTTGGAGTAAAATCATCTTCAGAAGAGGCCTCATTAAATATTTCAGTTCAGTCATGTAGATGTTAATCATACCGAACGAAACTAAATAGTAGAAAAAGAGAAAAATGAACTTGAATAACTTTAATATTGACAGAAAGTTTGTCACAAAAATGATCATTCATTTTTCTGGAGTAAATTATGTAGGGTGTTAGTTTTGACTAGTTTTTTTTTCTCTCTCTCTAACTTAAATACTCAAGAATGATAAGTAATTGTTAAATTATTCTTACAAATTTCTAGGACAAGTCTACAGAAACAGATTGATCTACATGCATAAATAGAAGTCATTCTTAATGTTATGAAAATTAGTTTCATGGTTCTCTCTCATGATTCCATTACTTAAGCATAAGTATTATTATTATTATTAGTAATAATAACTCAATACAACAAGTTAAGTAACTAAAATACAAAACAATAAAAAGTACCGTATAACAATATTATTATCATCCTAATAATCAGACACTTTGTGTATTGGAAGATCATTCAAAAAAAGGTTTACTTGAGTTATTTTCTTGGACGAAGTTTTGTAGTGTGGTTCAGAACAAGAACAATTAATACTATGTTGATGTACATCATCTAATTTTCTTTATTTGTTTTAAAAAAAATTGTTATTACTTTGAGTTGAGTGAAGTTTTGTATTTTACAGATATTTAAAAATGTTGTTTAGAATTTTTGTTTTATTGATTTTATTATGTGAAACATTAAGTTTTGAATCCCTTAATCCTCCTATTCCACCTATTCAAAGGGTAATAGGAATACTTTTTGATTCAAGTTCTTGTGATGGACTCATACAAATACAATTAGTAAAAGGTGCTCAAGTTGCATTTCGTGAATTGGAAGAAAGCTATCCTCATACAAGTGCTTCATTTATTGATTTAGCTAAAATTGATCTAAATGTAGGAATTGAATGGATGATTGGTAATCATACTAAAAGTGTAATATCATTCCTTGAACCAGATCAATTAGAAAACTTTACTAAAAAGTATGAAACAATAAGGAACAAAACTCATCCCGATCTGCACATATTAATATATACACCCAAAACTCTTCCATCAAACTTTAACAAAACACTTTTTACTATTAGAAGCTTACAAATGAGTCCAAATGCTAAAATAACAGCAATTAATCATCGATTTCTAAAAGTTGGACTTGAAAAAATTATACCAATAGTAGATACAGATACAGCTTATCAATCAAATCTACTTAAAGATTATCAAAGAAGCTCATCATTTATAAATCCAAACTTAATTTATGAACCACCAATAATATTATCTAATGAATTATCAGATTGGGCAGAAATTCAAAGACAAATCAATACATATAATAATAATAGTAATAATAATAGAACAGGAATTTTACTCCTTGGTTCAAGTCAAACACAAGCAAAATTTCTAAAATTAAATTTAAATGATTCAAGACATTACTACAAATGGTTTTCACATATTTCAATTCATGATTCTGAGAATGAAGAGTCAAGTACACCGTTTGGACTTTATTCTGTTCAATTTGTTGGTTCGGAAAACTGGGATAATCCAGAAAGAAGAAGACTTTTACACGAGTTTAGTAGTTTTACAGGTATGAATATGAAAGCGTGACCCTTAAAATATTTAGTAAATGAGTGTGTTAATGTTAATGACAATGACCCTTAAAATTTAAAGATTTCAATCAAAAATGGCTGCTCAAGGCAAAGGCATTCCAATAAAATTCCGTTAACTTTATTTCCTCTTGTCAAAAAATGAACATAGAACATGATCCATAAATTCATGGATTAGTTTTAAGTTTAACTAACTATTAAATTTTTAGTTTGGGCTTCTTTTCTTCCTAAACGTTCGTCTAAAAACCATACCTATTATTTTGTCCTCAATTTTTATTTATTTAAATATTATACAAATAATTCCCGTTTTTTTTTCTCCTTCTGACTATGTACATGCATTGCATTTTGCATGTGTTCCATTTTCATTTCGTCAAGTGTAAATATAACACTTAAACATTAGAGAAACATTAGAAATGATTTTCATGATCTATAACTTTTTTTGTTTCATTGTACAGGTTCAAGTCCATCAATACTTTCTGTCGTATTAGCTTATGATGCTGTTGTACTTGGAATGAGAAATGGTCCAATGTCCCATGGTCTTTCCGGAAGATTAAATTTTGATTCCAATGGTTATCGTACTGATGGGGTTTACTTTGGGCTTTCCTCACTTTCACTTAGAGAAAGCCCAAGTGTTACTTTAGTACAACCATCAAATTGGATCCTTGAAGATTTAATAACAATCCAATCCGTTAAAGAATCACCAAACTTGTATAACTTTACAAATTACCAATTAGCTACTTCCTCACTCCTTACAAAAGAACAATTATTAGAAGTAGGTACAAAAGGCCAAGAAAAAATCTCTGAACCCTGTACTAAACTTGAGCTTGAAATAATGACTCATGATCCATTTACACAATTATCATATACAGCAAATTATTCAGAAGCCAAAGATTTACCAGATCATATTTTATTACCAAATCAATATGGTTATGGACTAACTTTTATTTGTACAACGTATTCGGGACTAAGTTCCACGCTACAAATTGCATGTGTACCAAATGCTCATCGCTCTATTGGAGAACCTGTCCATTGTTTCCAATCTAAATTAAGATTAAGAGAAAAACGAAGCCTAAATCCAAGCTCATCTTATCCTAATGTTCGAAATCAGCAGCAGAAACTATTATATAGCTACAGTTATGCTCATCCAAGAGATGGTTCATTTTCTGCTGGTGGATCTTACTATGCTCCACCAACAATGAACTCATACTATAGTAATGGTTATGCAGGGTATGACTCCTCTACCCCAGGAACAATGACAACGTAAGTTCTCTTTAAGGAGTTTTTTACTCAAGCAATTTGCTTAAGACTTTTTTGTTATCTAGGCGAATTGATGTACCAATAAATGAAGAACCATCATCAACAGCCGCCCCACCACCACCCGGAACATCCAAATTACCTGAATTACGACAAATTCTTAAAGCAGCAAAACCTTTCGTTGGCTCATGTGTTGGTTCAAGTACGGGCTGTGCAATTTGTGTACTTGTATTAGGTCGATTACCCCTTGGAGCTGTACCTGCTGCATGTACTGGTCCATGCTTTGTTGGTACTTTTGGTACTTGTGGAAGTTTACTTGGGCGTGTATTTTCAGAAACTACAGTAATATGTACAGAACTCTTTCGTCAAGGAAAAATTGATATTGATACATTTATTGCGGATGCTGAGTTTGGACGCGGACTTCTGTCCGAGTCACCGGAAACACTTCTCGTATGTAACCACTATTATTACAAAAATACACGTTCAAAGTTGAAATTGTTTATAATGTAAATGTTCGTTTAATTTAATTCTTAAAGGGTTATCAACTCTTAGCATCACCAATCGTAACTAAAATGAAAGAATCCGAAGTTTTAACTAACTGGATAGCACAATTAGCCCTTCCTTGGGCAGAACATATGAAATATCTTATGGGGGTAAGACAGAGTCCTCATCCAACTGGTTATTGGATTCATACCCTTGGCCTACCTCTATGTGGACTTGTTGGACATATTTATGGGACATGGGCAACTCTATTATTAAACGGAGGTTGGAAAATAGTAATGGAATGGAGTTTAGTCTTAACATTTATCATTCTCCTATTAACTTATATTTTCTTAACGATGAAGAAGAAAGTAATACAACAAAAATAAAATTGTACATGAGGCTAGGGCTACAGTAAATGATAATTTACGTCCAGTAAAACCACGACTTCTGGCCATTCCATTAAGTCTATCCATTGTCCCACTTAGTCTCCATGTTCCTTTTTCCATTCCATCATCCATACCGTCTAGGAGGGGTAAGTGGTCATGTGATTCATTTTCTAGGTCAAGTGCCAACTGAAACAAAACAAAATACTTTAGATACATACAGTGGAATATGGATACAGAATTTTAATTCAAATTGATAATATAAACTACCTAGGCACGGCTACGTTACGTTAGATTAAGGAAGATCTCCGTAAACTTAGCTAGCCTACCCCTTAATCACCCTTGGTTTGGGTTATTCCTACTTACTTTAGTTAATTAACGTTATTCTTACAATGTATTAACTTTATTCTGTCGAATGGACATGTTTTAATGCTTTATTATTTAGTTTCTAGGAATCCTATCATAATGGATTGAATTTAAGTCTAATTTATTCTAATTAAAAGTAAAAGCTTTATTTATTTATGTATGGTATGGTCCGAATTTACGCACAAATTAATAGGTATAAAATAAAACAATATCAACAACAACAACAACAAAATCCTCAACAATAAGAATAAGGCTTAATCAATAGTACTCGTAATAATTACATTACTAATCACTATTGATTAAGTCTTGTTTTATCTAGTTGTTCAAGCTAACTATTTAACAACTTACATTTTTGAGTGTTCCAACTTTAGATGCTAAATTTTCGGCTAATGAATTATTAAGGGATTCCAGGTGAGACTCTTCTGTAAATGAATGAATGAAGAAAATTGACATTGGACTGTTTAATTAATTAAAGTTTTGACACTGACGACTGACAGTTGACATTTGACTTACCAATACCAACAGAACTAAATCCAGATTTATTAGTAAACCCACGATTTCTTGAGGATGTTGATGACATCCTGGAGACTACTATAGTAATTGATAATCCGTTCCTATTATGAAAACTGGTACAATTTACGTAAAACTCCTAATGCACCAGTACCAGACCAGGACCAATTAATTCAATTCATTCAAGTAATTGTAACATACGACGATAATTCGATAATTGAGTAATTGAAGAGGAAAAAATCATCACATCACAAATGTTGGTATTTGCCTATGTCTTGTCACAAATCCATTTGAGTTTGGTACTTTTTAGCTTTGGATTTGACTCTCTCTCTGTTAATGTTGAAACATTGGAACAATTAGCCAATTATCGCTAATCGCTGAAACGCTGAACTTGTGCTCATTGTAAAATGCAATTACTGTGTATATGTATTTTCATCGCCTTTGACTTTCTTATGAAATGAATTGCGTAAATCTAATTAAAATTTTGCTAAATCATGCACAAACACCCAAGCTTGTCTAGATTTCATCATGTCACCCACCACCCATCCACCCCAAAAAATTCATCCTCCAGCGTCATCAGACCTGAACCTTGCAGAAGCTTTAAGCTTAACAATGTAATCAATGCAAAAATGCGATATGCTTCGCTAGACGCGACGTTATTCGCATTTTGCAAATGAATAATAAAATTGAACAAGACAATAATGCAAATAAGAAAGCTTACTGTTAAAGTACCAAAGTGTTAACAACAAAAATTCCTTTGTATTAATATAAGATATTCAAGTTAAATTTATAGGTAGATTTTATGCTATATTATGTAATAAAAGTTAAGTGATAATTCATGTCTTTAACTCTCCATTCTGAACAAAGCTATTTGGTCCACAATAACTTTGAATTGATCCACTGCCTACAAGAAATAAATTAAATACAAATTTTGGATTTAAAGGATTAAATTAATTATTGTAAGATGATGTTTGATTTACTTTAAGTCATCAAAGTCTGTCAGGAACATGAGGAAGAAATAATAAAGTGGTCTGGATAAGATTGTTCAGATTGGGTTAACTGATCTGCACGAAAAGCAAACACCAAAATAATTTTTTACTTCGATTAAAGGAAATTTGACAATGCTCGTATATTTAATTTACTTACAACAAAAATACAGAATTCATAATTTAGACAAGCAGAAACTATTACTGATCTATATAAGTTGTAAAATTCCAAGGAAGTTGCAACAATAGTTGATCTATATAAAGAGGTAGCCTTTTGTGGAACTGCTCAAACTCAACCTATTTATTTTTGGACTAAATGAAAACAAGAAAACAGGTAAATTAAAAATGTAATTGTTGTAAAATATGTTTAATTTGCTTACATCGGGAAAAAATGATCCTCAAAAATACATAGTCCTGTCTTGATAAGGAACTGTGCTCTAGTGTCCAATGGATTGTAATATTTATTAGGAATTAAGATACTCTTGGACTATACGTGAATAAAAATAAAAAGAATAAATAAGCAATTAAAATTTTGTATTATGATTATTGATTACAAATAGTTAGAAATTATTTAATTTACTCACACTGGAATTAATTATTCTCAAGGTATCATAATCCCCAGAGGCTAATACCAATATAGAATTAAATTTGGATTCCTGGAGAAAATTTTTTTCCCTCTGGATCCAGCAGTTAGCAGCAATTCAGAACACGTCTGCTCCCGAGGAAGGTCAACTGCTGAATGAAAGAAGAAATTTTCAACAATTCTATGGTTCCAGACGAAGATGAATGATTTTCAAACATTCATCAAACAAATTCAATCAATAATCAACATTCCGTTGCCATGGGCATAGGCAAGCCTCCCGGAATTTTTATAGAGTATTAAGAAACATTACAAATTATATTATAAATTATACAAATGGTAAATGGATTACAAATTATCATTTTTAATTATTAAAGTAACTACTAAACTTGGGGAAAGGACGCTAACGGTTGAGTCCAAAAAGGATAATGGATAATGCACTATCCTAGCGTCTAGGAAGTAGCCATTTCAAACTCTTTTTTATATTCAAACGAACTCTGATTGAGTTTTATTCCTATTGTTCTATTTTACTCGCATACATTTCATTTATTTTTTATTAGTGAAATGGCTTCGCTCATAATATGCAATTCAACTGGCATACAATATTATTTAATGCAATGAAATGGAACTAACTCCTACTGATTAGAATTATGCATTGAGTTTGAAACAATAAGAAAGTTGAGTTTGTCCCGAGTTTGCATTGAATCCTTTCAATATTTATTCTGTCTAACTGATTCTCAATTATTGTTTTGCTGCTTGCTTAAACATACTAATCTATATAAAACCATGATGCTAAATAGAAAACCTTACAAAATTTGCACTAAATTGATTATTTGGTACCTTACTCGATTGAACAATATTATCAACTTCAAATTGTATAATCCTGATAATATAGATCAAAATTGTATGCTATTAGTATTGTTTAGAATTATGTTATCTAAATTTATTGTTGTTAAAGTTTGTGTGCAAATCCATACGAAACTGATTAGATTTGCTTCCAACCAAAAGGCACTTATATGTATAGGACAAGCGAATTTGGACCGCAAAAGTGTTTAGTACTTAGCAACTCTTCGAACAGAATGGAGTTTCGCTTTCGAACTAGCTGGTCCTTATCATGGGGACTTTTGTTAATTTCAACTTTGGGGATTTTAATTTCTGGAACAAATGGACAGAAGGGAATTCTCTATCCCAGAGACTCGGAATCAAGACAAACAAAAACATTGGACGGGATATGGAATTTTCGTGCAGAGCCAAAAGATAAACCTAGCATTGGTTTTGATGAAGAATGGTGGAACCAACCCTTAGCTGAGGTAAATTTTATTAATAAATTCTTAACTTCGAATACAAACATTTTATTCTAATATGTCTCTGTTCAGACTGGAAAAGTTGAGCATATGCCAGTTCCAAGTAGTTATCAGGATATGAGCCAAGAAAGAGACTTGAGGGACCACATTGGTTGGGTATGGTATGATCGAGATTTTTGGGTTCCATCCACTTGGAGTACACCAAACCAAAGAGTATTTCTTAGATTTGGTAGCGTTAATTTCCATAGTGTAGTTGTAAGTTTGTTATTCTTTTGAAACTTCAATTGATTTCAATTAAAATGTAACTGCATTTCTAGTGGTTAAATGGACAAGAAGTTGTAACACATACTGGTGGGCATTTACCTTTCCAAACTGAACTTTCTACGTCGATCCTAAACTTTGACCGTCCAAATCGCTTAACAGTAGCAGTGAATAACACACTTACAGGAGATACAGTACCCCAAGCATTTTTTCAATATAAAATTGGTGAACAATATCCACCAAATCATTTTATAATGACAGACAACTTTGATTTTTTCAAATATGCTGGAATACATCGTTCAGTACTTTTATATACAACGCCAGAAACTTTTGTTGATGATATTACAGTTTCCACAACTGTAACTGGCTCCACTGGAACCGTTTCATACAAGGTAGATATTTATCCAGCCAATGCAAATGATGCAGGAGTACTTGTAGAGCTTGTCGATAAAGAAGGTACTACTGTTGTTGCTGGTCTAAGTGCAGAAGGAGAACTTGAAATAACTAATGCAAATTTATGGTGGCCATATACAATGAATCCTAGTAATCCTGGATATCTTTACACCCTCAAAGTAAGTAATAATTTTACACTTTTTAAATCAATAGCTCGAAGAAAATAATTAATTTTTAGGTAACAGTAACCCATGGTACAGCAGTTGATGTTTATAGGCTTAAAATAGGGATTCGATCTGTTAAATGGTCGGATACTTCCTTCCTTATTAATGATCAACCATTTTACTTTACTGGTTTTGGTCGACATGAAGATTTTTTACTTCGTGGTCGCGGTTATGATCCAGTCTTATTAGTAAAAGATCACAAACTAATTCAATGGACTGGAGCAAACTCTTATAGAACCACGCATTATCCATACAGTGAAGAGTTAATGGACTTGGTGGATGAGTTAGGAATTGGTATGTATTTAAATAATTGTTCGAATACTTTGTGAATTGTGACAATATTTAATATTTTTGTAATTAGTTATTATTGATGAATGCAGTGCTGTATCCTTAACGTAAGTTTTAATGCTTTCGGTTCCAATTATAAAAGTAATCGTATCTATCTTGCTATAATACAATACAATGTTCTTAAACAGTATTTTTGGTGCTGGACTGCTTGAATTCCATAAAAACGAAATGACTCAATTAATACAACGAGATAAAAATCATCCAAGGTATGCATGCATGTATATTTAAGGATTTGATTGACTCATACAGAAATTGAATTAATGAATTGAATTCTTCATTTATTTTACTACGTATAGTGTGGTGGTGTGGTCAGTTGGTACGAAATTTCACATTATGAAATGAATTTATATTTTTATAGAAACTTTTTATATATATTTTTTTACATCATTAGCAAATGAGCCAAGATCTGAAGATCCAAATGCTGAAGAATATTTTCGGTAAGAACAATTCAACCTTTGCCATAACTCGCTTGTAATACTTAATGAACTAAATTTTCATGGAATCCAACGTTGCTTTCCAGACAAGTATTTGCTCATTCCCGAACATTAGATTCAACAAGACCATTTGCAATTGTACTTTTCACTAATTATGCCCGTGATAAAGCTGCACAGTTCGCTGACATTGTGTGCCTAAATCGGTATCATGCTTGGTGAGCATAAAATATTCGGCCGTATAAATTTTTTTCTAGCATTATAAGTATTGTTTGTG